>JAWWEA010025509.1:0-10699 GCA_035222095.1 Andricus quercuspetiolicola | reverse complement strand
TTTATTTATATTTATTTTTATCACCTTGATAAGGGCACTATGGGAGTGCCGAAACGTTGGTAATGTTTTTTATTTTTATTGTTGTCTGATGAAAGATTTTTTTGTTTTTTGTCCAAACGAAAAGTTTTTTTTTTTTTTTTTTTTTGGATTTTCTCAGATCGCAGTGAGAGAATGTTTTATTTTTTGTTGTTGTGGTCCAAATTTGGTCGTTGGATTCCTGTTTATTTGCAGGAGTTTTTATTAAAATATATACAACGGTGCTCGGAAAAACCTAAAAACTTAACTTTGATTCGTAAATGGGGTTATGACAGCCACTCAGGTCAAAGTAGATATAAACAGAAATTCACTGATAATCACATGGGTAAATCTGATGATGTCAATATTTTCGTTACATCACTGGTACCATTACATCTTATATCAAATGACGAAATAACAAATGCGGAATCCGTGGTATGAAAAAATCTTAGACCTTCATCCCTTCGTTTTTGCTAGTCCTCTTAGAATTCAATTTCTCCATGAAAATACTGAAGCAACAGTGACTGATGTTACTGATATTAAAGAGCAAGTTGGTGAGCTAGACCCTTTCCAAAAATTGTTCATGGAAAAGAAATTTCCGTTTCTTATCAACTTGCTTCAGCAATGATAGACGGAAAAATGTGTACTGCAATCACAGGTTCTAAATCTGCGCAACGTTGTTATTTATGCGAATCGACCACTAGGAATTAACAAAATTGATGGAATTCTGCAAAAAGAAGTTACTGGTGAAAACTTAAAATACGGACTGTCCACATTGCATGCCTGGATTAGATGTTTCGAGTGTTGCCTTCATGCATCATAGAAACTGGATGTGAATATCAACCGAAACCTGGATTTGGCAGTATAAACGACGGCATCACTGCACAACGTATTTTTTAAAATCGATGTGTCCAAATGAAAAGGTTCCTTCTCGGAGAAACCAGATGAAAAGGTGCTAACTCGTAGAGAACAAATGAAAAGAGGCTACTGAGATGAGGGCGCTGGTGTCCACAATACAATTTACATGAGATTTTGAAGTTTCGAGAGATCGCGAGTTAGCACCTTTTTATTTTGTCTCCACGAGTTAGCACCTTTTTATTTGGTCTCCCCGAGATAGATCCTTGTCATTTGGACACATCAAAATGAAGGTATTTCTGCATCCATAACAGGATTTGACAAAACTTTGATGAAGAGATTCAACGTTATCTTTCAAGCGATTTCAAGTGGTATTTTATGAACATTTTATACAGTTTTATGCAGTGAACCAAAATATTTTTAAAAAAGTTATTGTTTTAGACGAAAATAAACATATAAACTTTCGAAAACCAATCTAGAAAAAATTTTTTAATGCGATTTTGAAGTTTAGCAGGCCAAAGTGCATTTGAAACATATAGCTTCACTGAATGTACAAAATATTTTTCAATTTGTAGACTAGTGTAATATGCCTATATGACATATCAAGTACCTGCACCTGGTGATTGCTTTTTTACTTGACTATGCACGGACTATAATTTTTCGTACAAAACAGAAGTCGAATAAATATTCATTTACTTGATTTTAAGCTTATATGAATATAATTTTGGTTAGAATCTTGAGAAAATCAAAAATTATTTTTGAAGATTTCAGATATTTCGAGAAAGTATACATTTTTTTATTTCATAAAATTTTACCAAATTTTATGAAAAAATCGAATTATTTCGAAACGTATTGAAGACTCTTAGAAGTTTGGAAAAATTTTAAAAATAGATAATAAATTTTCTGAAATCCTTTAATGCTTGAAGATATTTGTAATCTCTTCAAAACTTCAAATTATTCATAAAACTTTGAAAAATCTTTCAATCTGAAAAATACTACTCTGAAATCTTCCAGATTTTTAGGAAATTTTTTAGAAATATTTCAAAATGTTTTGATACTTTCTCCAATGCAATGTAAAAATCAATAAGAAATTTTTCAAGGATCTTGAAAAATTATTTTTATCATCTTGAAACCTTTTAAAATCCTTAAAAATATTTTAAATTTCCTCTCGAAACCTTCAAAATCTACATATTGTTTTAAATTTCATGAATTGTAAAATTGAAAATAATAGCCTTAAAATCACTGATATTTTTGAACACTTTTGAAAGTATTTGAAAATATCTGAAAATATTTTTAAATATTCTCTTAAGATTAATTTTTAAAATAAGAAATCAGTTACAATTTTTCCCAGAATCTTAAGAATTCTTTTTATATTCTCTTGAAAACTTTCAAATACGTCAAAAACCCAATAAAACTTTGAAATATCTTTTGAAATAATTCCAATTTTCTTGAATTGTTTAAAATCCTGCAATCTGAAAAAATTGTTTTAAAATCTTTAAGAATCTTTTTCGACATATTTTGGAATCTTTCAAAATTAAAACTAATCTTTCAAATTAAAACCTAAATCATCAAAAATTTTCCAAAATATTTTATTGTCGGTACTGCTAATTTTTTGTTACCGATACCGACAGTGGAGGGTTTGCAAATTAATAAATTATTGTGTGGTGGCAAAATGCTAAGAACCGAATTTTTTCTGATCATCAAAAATTATTCAAAAATAAAATCTTTTCTTTATCATTAATGATTAGAAACATTGGAGAATAAATTTTGTTATTGAATAAAATTACTTCTTTGTCAATTTTGATTCACAAAATTAGTGGTGGAATTGTAGATTTTTATAAATTTTTTTTTATTGCGAAGGAAACATTAAAACAAAAAAAACGAGAAGAAGAAAATAAGGAATTCTATAGTCAAACTTAATATTGTACGTTCAGGAGGAATTGAAATTTTGAATTATTATGAATTTAATTTATTAAATTTTAACTTATTTCATCTTTTTTTCTTTCAATACGAAAAATGTTTCCCATTTTACTATCTTAATCAATAAAATAATTACTTTTTTCTGTGAAGTGATTGTCTAAAAATTTGTTTTCTGATTTCTTTTAAGTGTGACAAGATAGCCTTATGCGGCATTGACATTCTTACCATGTTTACAGAAGATAATTTTTTGCTAGAACTCATCTATCATATACATATAGATGTTAATTGTAATTTTTTTTGATTGGTTACCTCTAAAGATTTCAAACTGTTTTTTAAATTTGGATTTTAGAAGACTTTGAAAAAAAAGCTTTTCAATAATTTTGAAATCTTTCAAAAGATTTCTAAAATTCTCAAAAAAGAATGTAGAATATTTTGAGACAATTTTTTATTTTTGAAAGATTTTCAGAAGCTTGCAAAAAAATTCAATTCATTTTGGAAGGATAAATAGAAGTTTAAGATAAATTTTGAAAATGATTTGAAATTTGAAAATATATCAACAAATTGGAAACAAAACATAGATTTTTGAAGATTTCGAAAAACAATGGACGAGGGTTTTAAGAATTTTGAAAGGTTCAGATGAATTTGGTTGTTTGAGATTCCTTGGAAAATTGAAAACTATTTTTTTTTAATTATTTTTTTGAGAATATTGAAAAAAAATTCAAAGATTTCAAAAGACCATTTAAATCCTTAAAAAAATCTAGAAAGTTCTGAGGCAATTTTTTACTGTTAGAAGATTTTTCAAAAATTGTAGGAAAAATTTAAATTATTTTAATATATGTGAAGCAAATTGGAAAGAAATTGAAAAATACTTTAAAATTTAAAAAGATTTCAAAAATTCTCACTATAATTTTTAAACTTTGGTTTACGAAAAATGCCGACATCATTTTTTTATTTTGCAGGATTTATAAGCAATTTTAGGAAAACTTTTAATGTCATCAAAAGGCATTCATAAGTTTTAAACGTGTTAAAAAGCTTCAGAAAGAAAAGAAAATTAATAATTTAAAACTTCAGCAGATTTCTAAAAATTTTTAAAGTTTATATTTTGGAAGATTTTGAAAACAGAAGTTTTCTAAGAACTTTGAAATCTTTCAAAAGATTTTTCAAGTTATAAAGAAAGAATCTAGAAGATGTTAGGCCAATTTTTTTGGTTTTGAAAGATTTTTAAAAAAACTTACAGAAAAATCCGAATCATTTTCATATGTTAAATGGGAATGAATTTGAAATAATTGAATATTATTCAGTTTCAAAAAATCATACATTTTTGATTAAATTGAGTTAAATGGAATTTAGCAGAATGCAGACAAGTTGAACCCGAATTAAGGTGCTTTGATTTTTTTAAACAATTAATTCAATAGAATGAAAGCAGATTTTAAAGGAATATAAGCAAATGGGAAGAATTCGATGAAATTCATGAAAATTCGAGTGAATTAAAGACAATTAAAAAAGATTGCCAAAATTTATTTAATTCATAAAGTTCGGAGTGAATTTAGAAAAAATTGATGAAATTGATGCGATTTCAGATTTTTATCAACATTTTTAGAAACCTTTTAAAATATTTTGATATCTTCTTAATTTTATTTCGAAATTAATTTTTCCAAAAAAATGTTATTTAAAATTTTGCCAGGAATCTTAAGAAATTGTTTTTACTATTATCTTAAACTCTCTTCAAGTCCTTAACAAGATAAAAAACTTTAGTATGAAATCTTCAAAATCTGCACATATTGTTTGAAAATTTTTTTTAATCTTTCCCAATTTCAAATTTTTTCTAACAGATCAAAACTCCTAAGTCTTCAAAATTTCGTTTAAGATGATTCAAATTTTTTATAAATGTTGTTTTTTAATTCTGTAATTTAAAAAAAAATGGCTTCGAAATCTTCCAGATTATTTTTTGTCAGTGTTGAAAATCTTTAATCTTTAAAAGTCTTTAAACTTTTTTTTTTGAATGTTTCAAGATCTTTTCAAATATTCTCTTACAATTAATTTTTTTAGAATAAGAAACCAATTTAAATTTTCACAGGAATCTTAAGAAAGTTGAAAGTCTTCACGGTGAATTTAAAAAAATTTAATTTCAATAGACCCATTAAATGCAGTAAATTTCACGGAAGTTTTTCCCAAAATTTCTGTAGAAATCCCCACTTTTGGATAACTTTTTTTGCTACGCTTTTTGGGAAAAAACTTCAAAGTACTTTAGAGAAAATATCCCACAAATTATGGGAGTTTATCCAAGAAATTTTGGAGATAATTTCCTATAACTTATAAATTTAATCTTCTCAGTTTGAGGTTTAGTTTTTTGGTTGAAAACTGATGTATTTTGTCAAAAATTTGCTTTTTTTAGTAAAAAATTATTTTTTTGGTCAAGAGTGCAACTTTTTAAATTAATCTGTTTAAATTAAGCATTCAAGAATTTTGTTGAAAAAAAATTTTTTTTGCTAAATACAACTGTTTTCGATTTGCAATCAAAATATTTTTTATCTAAAATTTGCTAACTGAAAATTTAACAATTTGTATGCAATTTTAATGGATTGGTTGAAAGTTAAAAATTTTGTTGAAAATTCATATTTTTGGGTTGGAAAATCAACTATTTTGTAGAAAACTCATATTTTCAGCTAAAAAATAATTCATCTATGTGGTAAAAAATTCCATGTTCGTTAATAAAATCATCTTTCTAGTTTAAAAATTCGACCATTGGTTTCAAAATTTATTTAATTTTTCTGAAAGTGCGTCTTTCTTCGTGGAAATTTAACATTTTTGTTGAAAGCTCAACTATTTTGTAGAAAACGCATATTATTGTCTGGGAAGTAATTCAAGTATGTGGTAGAAAATTCGATAATTTTGTCAAAAATTTTGTTCATAAACTATTTTTTCTAACGCAAATTCAACTATTCTACTTTTGGTTAAAAATTTATCTTTTTAGTTTAAAAATTTAATTCCTTGGTGCAAAACTGATATAGTTTGTTGAAAGTTCGTCTTTTTTGGTATAAAATCAATCTTCTAAGTTGAAAGTTAAGCTATATGTTTCAAAATAATTTGATGCTAATTGTTTTTTGACTACTGATCTAAAATCAATATTCTTCGAATATTGATTATTACTAAATTGTGAAAAAATTGCTCTCAAGCTCTGCCGTGATCTTATATTTATGTCGAAAGCATAATTTACTTCAAGGGTAGTTTTCAGATAATAGGGGTGTTTCTTTAAGAATTATTTTTTGCAGTTTTTGAAAACCTTAAAAAAAACTAAATTTTTTGTTGTTGATTTTCTTCATTTCTGAATTTTGCTTTCGTGGAGGTACTTACTGACAGCACTTTCAACCAAAGTTCGGTTTTTTTGAGGAAAATGATAGAACCCAAACTTATGGTATAAGGAAACTGTTTAACAGTTTCTTATATAGTTTAAGAGCATATGATAATAATCATAATTTTGATCCTGAAGTAGAAAAACCAAACGCCAATACTTTATTTTCTAAGAAATTTGATTAAAAGGGTAGAAAAAATTAATTTGAAAATATTTCTAAAATCCATTTATTGAAGATGCGATGATGAAATAACAAATGTACCTTTTATTAACTCATCATTCTTTGACATTACGCTGTTTGAGGAGTAATAAAACAAACCATGATACGTCCATTTATTCCTGTTTGATAGGAAAGTATATTTTTATTGAGTTAACAAGTTTAATCCTTTTAAATTACATCAAATTATGAATAGCTTGTCGAAGAATACAAGATTTTGGACTACATCAAAAATGGTGACTAAGTGGAAAATATTATACAGTAGTTACTTTATAATATTTTCCACTTATGTCCACATTTTTGATGTACTACAAAATCTTGTATTCTTCGACAAGCTACTCATAATTTGATGTAATGTATTTTTACAAGAGAAAAAGAAAGATAATTTGCCAGTCAGTTGCAGTCAGTTGACTTCACTCCACCGATGAGGGTTCTGGGATAGATTACGTTTATGATTATGGACGGCCGTCACGATTTAAAAATACTGAAAAATTTATTTAAGAAATAACAACTTTATATTAATATACGTGTCATGAAATATAAGGCTATTATTTCTATGATAAATTTCCCAGTTTCTTGAAATGGTGACGACTGCCTATAACCTTAAACTTAATCTATTCCATCAGAACTCTCATCGATGGAGTGAAGTTAACTGTCTGGCAAATCATATTTCCTCTTTCTCTTAACTGTAATGATGCTTTTACACTTCATGATTATTCTTTAGTAGTGGCTTTACCTTTGGTAACTGGTTGCGCCTTGGAAATTTTTTCAGCAGTTTGTAAGTTGCATCAAAGAGTGATTGTGTTATGTGTTTTAATCTATCAGTAACACAGAAAAAACTAAAAGTAATCTTCTCCTGTACTTTCGAGTAAAAATTACCTGCAACAAAAATAACCCAATGCAGGTAATCTTTATTTTATCATATCGGGTAATTCTGCTTTTACCCAGGGTGCAACTAAACATTGGAAATTATTCTCGCATCCTATGTGAAAGCAGAAAAATTACCTGATGTGATAAAATAAAGATTACCTGCATTGGATAATTTCTGTTGCAGGTAATTTTTATTCGGAAATGCAGACAAAGATTACTCTTACTTTTTTCTGTGTTACTGTTAAATTAAAAAACGTAATACAATCATTCTTTGATGCAATTTACAAACTGCTGTGAAAATTTCCAAGGCGCAACCAGTCACTAAGAGTAAAACTACTACTAAACAAGAATCATGAATTGTAAAAGCAGCATTACAGTTAAGAGAAAGAGGAAAGATGATTTGCCAGGCTCATCGATGCAGTAAAGTTAACTGACTGGCAAATCATCTTTCCTCTTTTTCTTGTAGTTACTTTATTTCCACATATGTTGTAATTTAGAAGGATAAAACTTGTTGGCTCAATAAAAACATACTTTCCTATTAAACAGGAATAAATAGACGTATCATGGTTTGTTTTATTACTTCTCGAACAGCGCAATGTCAAACAATGATAAAAACTTAATAAAAGCTATATTTATTAATTCAGCGTCGTATATTCAATAAATGGATTGTGGAAATATATTCAACTTAATTTTTTCTACGTGTTTATTTAATTTTTTCAGAAAATAAGGTATTGGCGTTTGGTTTTTCTACGTCAGGATCAATTTAATGATTGTTATTATATGTCGCCACTTTTCCAAGGTCAGTTCCACTAGTACCTTCACAATAAAGGTCAAACAGTTTTTTTTAACCATAAGTTTTGGCTCTTTTATTTTCCTCAAAAACCGAACTTTGGTTGGAAGTGCTGGCGTTCAGTACTTCCACTACAGAAAAATTCAGAAATTGAAAAAATGAACCTAAGAAAAATTTTGGGCTTTTTTCAGGTTTTCAAAAATTGCGAAAATTTATTATTGAACAAACACCCCTATTATATAAAAACTACCTCTGATGTAAATTATGTACTCGAGATAAATATGAGCATATCAGCATGTTCGTCTATTTTGAGACCAAATAGTTAAATTTTTAAACGAAAAAGATAAATTTTTAACAAATAATAGAATAATTTAATTTTCTTTCAAAAAAATGGCACATAAAAAAAAAATTTCTCCAAAATAGTTGAGTTCTCAACAAAAACTTTAATTTTCAACCAAGAAACATGCATTTTCAACAAATCAAATAAATTTTGAAACCATTAGTTGCAGTTTTAAATTAGAAAAATAAATTCATTAACAAATATGAAATAGTTAAATTCACATTACAAAGAAATAGGTTATAAAAGAACGAATTTTCTACAAAATCGCTGAGTTTTGTACCACATAGATGAATTGTTTGCGAGCAAAAATATGAGTTTTCTACACAATAGTTGAATCCTCAACCCAAAAATAGGGGTTTTCAACCAAACGGTAAATTCTCAACCAATCGGTTAAAATTTCAAACAAATTGTTAAATTTTCAGTTCGGAAATTTTAACCAATAGATATTTTGATTGTAAATCAAAAAGAGTTGGATTTAAGAAAAAATAAAAATGAAACTTTTTGCAACAATATTCTTGAATGCTTATCTTAAAGAGATTAATTTAAAAAGTTACACTTATAACCAAAAAAATTAATTTTCTACTAAAAAAATCAATTTTCAACAAAATACATAAATTTTTAACTAAAAATGTAAGTTTCAAACTTTTAAACCGGGAAGATTGAATTTCTAAATTATAGGAAATTGTCTCCAAACTTTCTTGGAAAAACTGCCACAATTTGTGGAATATTTTCTCTAACACACTTTGAAGTCTTTCCAAAAATACCGGCAAAAAAATTATTTAAAAGTGGGAATATTTTCAAAAATGTTGGGAGAAATTCAAGTGAAATTCAATGAATTTGATGGGTCTATTTAAATTAAAAAAATTTCAATTCACTGTGAATTCAATTGAATTTCAATTCTTGAGAAGTCTGCGGAAATTCAAACAGATTTTTAATTTTAAAAAACTAATTTTAAGAGAATATTTAAAATGATCTTAAAACATTTAAAAATGATTTAAAGATTTCTAAAAATTAAAGGTGATCAATACTGTCAATGAATAACCAGTAAGATTTTGGGGCCATTTTGTTAAATTGGAGAATTAAACAAAAAATTTGTATAATATTTGAATCATTTTAAACGAAATTTTAAAGGCTTAGATTCTAAAATTCGAAAATATGTTTTGATAAAATTACAAGATTTCTGGAACTTGTCTATCAATCCTGAAAAATAAAAAAATGGTGTCCGCATTTTTCTTACCGGTACCGACTTTGTAAGTGTGAACAAGTTCAAGAATTATAGTAACGATTTTGAAAATCTTTTCAAAAGACGCCCTAGAATTTGTGTCGAAAATGACTCTCGGCTAAATTTTCTGAAGCTTTGTTTTCTGATAGTTTCCGACATGCAGACCAGAAGTCTCAATGGGCATCAAGTAAAGAAAATTCGAGTTTTTGAGATATGGCCAGTTGAAATTAAGCTTTTATGCATTTCGCAGAAGAATAAGTCTACAATACTGATTATATAAATCATAATTATACGACTTGTGAAACGCCCGTGTATCATGACGACACGAAGCAATCCGAGGATGACAGCTTTCTACATGCATTACGCAAGTGCTTTGCCATATTTTTGGCACCCGGGTATGTCTTTAAAGTTACGAACCAGTAATTGTTTTGCACCTTCGAGAGCACCAATAACAAGGAAAATTACTTTAAACGAATATTTTGGGCACAGTTGTTGAACCTCCATTTTAGGGTCTTGATAGCCCTCATCTTTTCCTTCTCCTTGGCAGTGATGTTGCAGTCGGCCGTAGCCGAGAATTCGATCACGAATATGCTTCGTTTCTCGAAGTCTAGGAGAACAATGTCAGGCCTCAAGTGTGCAACGGAGATTGCTGTCCTAAAATAGTAGTTCCAGGAAATTTTTCACTTCTCGTTTTGAACAATTGACTCTATCTCCATCAGAAAACGCTAGGAGTAAATTTTGTTGCAGATAATTTAGTATATTCTCCCGCTGATGTAGGTAGTAGATAAATATTACCCATAGTCAAGGTAATCTGTCTGCTATTACCTTCTTGCATGGGTAAACACGTGACAGTTCTTAAAAGTCGCCACGGTCTTTAAAGTTAGAAGGTATCCTCTCGGGGCTAGGATTCCAATGATTCATTAGCATTTGGCCTCTCCTTTTACCATATGAGCTAGTCCAGAACTGGGCATTAATTGACGAAAAATGTAACTGAAGTTTTTTCAGAGAAAATTACATGAATGTTAATTTGTATTTGAATTACATTTGGAGTTTTTGTGTATCATCCAATGTAATTGACCGAAATTACAAATTACTCGTATGTAATTTGTATTTTCAGT
>JAWWEA010025508.1:0-16485 GCA_035222095.1 Andricus quercuspetiolicola | reverse complement strand
GTTACGCCCCCCCCCCTTAACGCGGTAATTATTTTTTAAATGGCCTCATTATGTAATTTGCTGACTTCAGTTTGGGTGAAACAGCGTACAGAAATACAAATAATTTAGATGGTCAAATAAGATAGCAATTACAGTTATATAAACTGAAAATTTTCAAAAATATTCTTTAGTTAAACTCCTACCGAAATTGTTCACAAGTAGATTCCTGTATTTCGAAAAAATGAGAATCCTGATTGGTAGCCTGTGTTTCATCTTATCGAGTTTCCCTAATCCTATTGGTAAATATAATACTACTACTTTATATAATCTATACTTTATATATCTTTTCAATCGCAACACATTTATTTTCGGTACTGAATTATTCGAATAAAAATAATTGTTTTTTTCAATCTTAACTTTTTGGGCCCCATGAATAGTCTCCAAATTTGATTTCACCGACAATGAAAAATATTTGTAGTAATTTGGTTTTAAAGGCACAGAATTCAAATTATCTAATTTTAAGCAGAAGTTTCATCATCTCTTATTCTAAAAATCGATTCAACCACTTCAAATGGCACTTAAAAACCAGGAATATAAAACTTATCATTACTTCTGAAATTTTCAAACATGTAGAACATTTAACCAAAAGATTTTCACTTCTACAATACGACATTAAATTCCCTAATATTGAAGGCTTCTGAGTTGGCATTGTATAATCTTAAGTATATTTTTTCATTTTAAGTTTATTCTAAGGTAATTTCAAACATTTAAAATAAAATTTTAGAAAAATTAAAGAATTTATTAATTTAATTTAAATTAGTTTGAATAAAACGATTAGTATTATCTTGCGTTCAGTGTATGTAAGCTCAAAAATAAGAGTTTTTTTATTGTAATAGATTTCGGTATGAAAGAGAAGAAAAACTTATATTTTCCTCCTCTTTCATACTGAAATAGTTTTTATTTGAAGATTGTATTATTTTTGAGCAATTATGGGAAACTGAAAAATGCAATTGAGTAAGGCGAATTCAATTGAGAAAGATGAAAACTAAACATTTTTCATCGGTACCAGGTACCAATCGTTGTACATTTAGGATTAAAATTCAATACTCTAACCATTCTACTACAAAACCTGATAACTATTTTCACCCTTCGAATTTTCATCAACAAACCATTCATTTCCCTCATATTTGGGTTTCCTTTCATAGGTCATTCTGAGAATTTAATCTTTGTTATTCAATATATTCATGACACGCGCAAAATAGCTTCAAACTTTACCGAAATAATTTTAAACTTTCCCTAAATGCCTTTCGGCCCAGTTGCACTTAAATTTTAGGGAATCTTTACCCGGTAAATTTTCGACGTGTAAATTCTCAACATGAGACTGCAAGGCCCATTTTTATTATAAATCAAAACTATACCGATTTTTGTGTACTTTAAGGATCATCACTTTTTCGGATAAGAAATGGCAACGTTAAAAAATGTAATCCTCTCTTTCTGGTGCAGAGTTAAGTACACCGTTCGAATTTTTACCTAATCGCAATTCTACTTCCGGTATTCCTCGAAGCGGTCCTTCCTCTTCTTCTTCTGGAAGAAATCATTCTCCTGAGAGTTCACTTCCTCCTGCCGAGCATTCTCTTCGTGCCAGGTCCAGGTCTCCACCTGCCAGGAGTTCTGCTCCAATGCTTCCCTCTCCTGACGGACGTGGATGTGGAATTGAACAACTTGCATTTATTCGGCTTACTGCCGTTTCGAGTCCGCGTCGGATATTCGAACTTCGAAGATACACTTTTCCTGTTAATGAACCAATTAAAATAAAAATGGAAATGCATACGTATGGGCCAGTGCCAACCGAAGAACAAATTGTATTATCAACATCCAGTGGTGACATCTTTGCAATATTGGAGACTTATAATGTTCTTGGTGGAATATATAAATATACGAATCGTACTATAAAACGTGTGAAAATTAATATGGAAAGCGGCACAGTTACACCATTGACCCGAGTAGAAATCTTTGATATTCCAGTAGGTTTCCGCCGCTCAATCAAGAACAATTATAAAGTATTGATTGATGTAAAATTATCGCTTTAATCGGTTATCTAGCTTAGCTCTACTGAGTATTGTTCAAGTTTAGTAATCATAGCATTTAAATCATTTTCAATATGAAATGTGGATTTTACCCAAAATTATTTTAATTTTCAGTAATCATAATGTTGCATTTCAAACTTATCTCAACGATTAACATTGAAAATTTCATTCAATTTACGTTTACCTGTGTCCTGTTCAAGAAATTGTAACCAACAATACAAATTCCATTTAATACTGGCAAAGCATTATTACTAGCCGTTACCATTTTTTTGTTAGTGTTAATTAATAAAAAAACTCCAGGAATCAGAATTGGTTTGTTTTCTCTAATTTTATGTATAGATCAATTTACTGAAGGGCGAGAGAAAGAATCCAATAAAATAAAATAATTTTTAATTTTGACTGTTATTTTGAGTGATAATTAATGTTTGAATTCAAGAACATTTAAATCATCGAAAAGGATGCGAGTAATACATAGACTGAAACAGAATTTTTAAAAAATCCAAAAGCGTTAAGACAATGCAAAATAATTAAAAGTTAATCAAAAGCATTTGAAGATTTCTCTTGAATTCTTTATTTGAAGAAGCTAATTTTACTTTGAAGTGAATCTACCATTCTTTCGTTATTTATACATCAAAGCTTATACATTGCGCTCGCTTTTTTTTTTTTTGACTCGACAATTTTTTATCACGTCAGTGTCAAACTTTGTTACTATACGTCAGGTTGATATACGCAACCATATAAAATTCTCTCTAAAGTAAAGTTGTCACTTTCGTAATGAAATGTGTTAAGATTTATTTTTAAGATACAAATTTTTCACTTTAGATTGAAATGAGTGAATCTTAAAAAGTATGATGTCAAATTTGAAATTTTATCCTTTTTATCTATTAAGTTTCAAGAATGCTTTAATCTTTGAACGGTGAAAATGTCATCGGTTTTTTTTTCAGAAATCGCATTTTTTAGTAAGAAGATATGTCTAATTCTTATGAATGGCACTTCATGCTATATGGTATGATACTTGATGATTACTTATTTTTCTATGTTTTCAAAAGCTAAAATTTGAAACATTTGGTTTGAAATTTTGAAATTTTTCGTAGGGCTTCTAGCATATCCATACCTAAAATACCTATGGAATTTTAGTTTGGGGACTAACCTGAACATAACGTGTCTTACCTTTTTCGCGATTAAAATTGTAACTACTACTCATCCAATTATATCGACATGTGTGCATTTTCTTTTAAAATGACCCATTAAACGTTATCGTAATTTGGCTTTTGGGGATTTTGTTTATCGTTATTGCTTCATGAGTCATTTTTCGCTTCTTCTATAGGTAACTCGATCATTGGGTTGCCTTGACCTTGATTTAAGCCTAACGTGATTTGATTAAGCATAGGTAACATTTGATTATAGGGGTTGTACGGATATCTGGGTTTATTGTTTGTGAATCTAGGTTAGTAACTTGGCTGGAATTTAGGTTGGAAATTTGATTAGAAACCAGGTGGGAATCTAGGCCTGAAGTTAAGTCTGAAATTTTGTTGATACTGATTTCGAAAAGGTAAGAATGGAAATCCGAATGGTGAAAATGGAAATCGATTTCTGTATGGTTTTTTACCCTGGTTATTTTAACTTTGGTTTCCGTTTTGGCTGTCCTTTGATCATTTTTATTTCCCTTTAAATTTTTATTATTTTCTGAATTATCTTTGTCCCCGTTATTGTTAATACGCTTTTGTTCATTTTTATCTTTGATTTTAGGTTCAGCAATTTGTAAAACTTACCCTTGAATTTTTAATTTGGCTAGCTCAGTTTTCCATTCTTTACCTAAATCTTCTAAGTCTTCAAGAGTTTCAAAATCATTGCGTTTTATATACACTTTATATTCAATTCTGAGATTTTCATGGGCTGTGCGTAATTCCCATTCGTGACTAGTTTTGTAAATAGTTTTCTAATTTCAGTCAAGTATGAGTGTATGTTTCGGGTCCGTTTTTAAATACAGAATTTAATTTTATCTCTAATCTCATCTGAAAACCTTTCGTCAATATAAGCGTTTGTTTGAAAATCTGTTATTATTCTCCACGAATATTTATTTATCGAACACAAATCTTTAACTTCTTCAACTAATAATGCGTCTAAGTTTTCCAGAATATCGCGATCATTTATTTCATACTCTCTTTTGAATCTTTTTAATTCCTCGAAAAAGTGCGGGGGACTGTCTTCCTTATTACTTCGGAATTTAATTTGCCAATTGCTCATGATTTATAATGGCGTATTTATCATGCCGAAAGGAAAGTACGTAGCTGGGATTGTGTGATTATCGAATTCGTCAGTTGAGTCTGATTTATGAACATGTATTCGCAATTAAAATTATTCGTTCTTATCCTACTACGGTTTTCAATATTACCATATGAATGTTGATGAGGTTCTTTTGATTTATGCTTTATATCAATATATACTCTGCGCTTTCTAAAAGTTCATCGGTTACTAAAATAAACCATGTATTTTTTTCTAGGAATGAATCGCATTGATATGTTTCGTTATTTATTTCTGGTCTTATGTCGTTACTGGGGAATGGTCCGTCCAGGTTTGGTAGATTTTCATGATCCCAAAAGAGTGTATTGCCAATGGGGTCAAAGGTTCTGTTTTGGTTTTATGTAATGTCATAGAGTGAAGGTTGGTTATTTTGAGTTTGAGTTCGTCCAGTGTATGCTGATTGAGTCTGTGCGTTTCTATCTAGCATGTTGCTATTCGTTGGGGTTTTCGAGTTTCTCTCACGAAACCTCTACCGCGACCTATTCATTATTTTCGAGATAGTACCCGTATTTTTTGGTGTAGGTGGGACCATATTTCCGATTACTGTTCTCGTTGTGACCTTATCTGAATTAATATTTTGGGTTGGAAGTGCAGCGACACTTTCCAAGTCCAAGCTATCTTGACCACTTTGTGTGGTAGTGGCGTCAGTCATTATTATTTTGACTGTACTCGACCTAAGTTTCATTCATTTCAAATGACGTTGAAATTCGTATAGAAGAGAAACCCTGTATTTATGTCCGCTTTGGTTTTTAAATAAGAAGATTGATCTTCGCTTAAGAGCTTGTACTAAACATGTAATTAATCATATTATAGTTTGGAGAAATCGAAAATGTATTTGTTTTCATTCTCCGACTCTTTGTTTGAGACATACGTCGCGTGACCTTGTCGCGGCTCGTAAAGATGTGGCTTGCGCATACGTACCTGTTCTTGCGCTTGAACGTTTCGCTTCGGTCGGCGATTGGAATATTCAGCGCGAATAAAACGAATCTTTTTTTTTCAGGTTTCATCTTTCCTTCTTGTCATATTTTATTTTCTAACTTTAGTTTCCGAACACTGCCTTTAACTTTTGCAAATATTATTTTTAACGTCCATTTTTATTCTTTTTTAAACTTGGATTGGTAGTTTCCGCTTTTGATTCGATCTTATTTAATAAGTAATATCGCTTTTATTTTAATCCGTTTGCGCGATATTTCTTTGAAGTTTCATCGCACACGCGAATCAAAAATGCAAAATACCATGATGAATCACATATAAAAATCATCAAATACATGTTGATGTTGTAAACCACATCAATATATACATTGTAAACATCAATTCAAAAGAATATCAATATTAAACTTCATCATAATGATTGAATATCATCCTAATGTTAGGTTTGTGAGATTCAAAGCCAAGAGAGTGGATCAAATAGCATGCAGGAAGGGAGTAAGAGTTTGATAATGTTGTAATCGCTATCTGAGTTGTGCATCAAAAAGATTACTTTTGATTCTTGAAATGTGTCTCTCTTTTTCTTGGTAGGTTTTATGATTTTGAAAGGATAAGGTGTGGGTAATTTTACGTAAGGGCCCCAGGTATTACGGAATAATGCCGAGAAGGGAAAGGCGATTTGGAATACCGAGATTAAGGTGAAGGCACAATAAATGTCAAATTTACTTTTAAAGGTTGAACATGGTTGCTTATTGACACTTACATATTGGCAGAGTCTGTCAGACCGTGGCGGAGGCTGACAGGCAGCAGGTTTCATCGCAGAGGACGGTTATTTAAGCTTAGATGGGCTGATCCTAACCCAGGCCAAGACGATGGCAGTGATTCCTTCCGGAAGCTGTGTCGGAATAGAGAAGGGCACTATGTGATTCGTAGCGGATAGAAAGACCGGGATTCCCGTCAAGTGATCGGACAAGACTGACTAAGGTTCGCGCTATCTTTCGAGGATTCGGGATCCCTCGGGGGGTTCCGCCTAATTTCGGGTACGGTCCGGTATCTCATTCTTGAGGGGTTGCACCGAGTCCTATGTCATGGTAACTATAGCTGTTACACGACTTTGCCAGAAGAGCAAGGCATTTTATGTACTCCCGGATCACCGGAGGTGCCTTTATGTCCTTAGGGTTGTTTAGAAGTTGTCCTATTTTCGCTGGTGGTTTAAATATAGTTTGTATGCTGTGTTTTTTTTGTGAATTCTTCCTATTTGTCCTGATCTTCATACATATTCGACGTAAAATCTAAATTCGGACACTTTTTGTGATTCCTGGACACTGCTCGAGCAGATAGTCTGCTTTCTTGTTTATGCACGTATATTTAAGTTGTGTGCCAAAAGTATCAAAAAGTATCAGGTTTATCTCAAACTGTAGGTGGCACGTAACATATACAGGGCTTATTTTCTTCTGTAAGAGGTGGAAGTTCGAGGAACTATAAATCGGAAGTGTGTTGTCTGTTCTAAATTATTACAGTGTGTAAATGAAAAAGATAAATGTTACAATTTATTCTCAACTCATTTTCATACTTGGCGATACAGTAAACTACCAAAAGAAGGGGAACCTGACGGTGGGAAATGTTCTTCTGTCGATGAGTGCGAGCTAGAAGAAAATGGGATCTAATTGAATGAGACAATTTAAACATTGGTAGAACAGAATGACCCAGAAGATACATCAGAGACAAAAATCTCAAGACCCAAAAGGGAGAAGCGTAATGCCAAAAGTCACGAAAACTTTGTTATGAAGAACTGATAACACCGGTTACATACTGTTTGAACGCATAAACTTGTTATTTATATCACACCTGAATTCTAGAATATATTTGGCTTTAGTAAGACTGATTATATTCTTCTTTTTAAGAAATCCGGCACGTTAAGAGAATCTTATAGCCAAAATTTAAAATTTGAAATAAGTTACCCACTCCGACGTGAGATGGCGAGCGCGGACTTTCGCAGTGCATATGATTGAAAGTAAACGTGTGTACTATCGCGAAGGTATTATGGAATGGTTTACTTGAATAAACTAAAGTCCGAAATTTTTCTGTGTGTTCCATTTGGTGTTTTGCCTTCAACTAAACCGTTTTTAAGTCTTAGTATCGAAACATAGGTATTTTCATTCTTTTGTTTTTATAATTGAAAAAAGAGTCTGAATTTTGTCGAGTGATTCCCAAATTATTTACTTTCGAGTAATATCCCGATTGTTACTTTTAAGGTTAAGCATATTTTTGAAAATTTTTATTCCTTAAATTGAAGATAGGTCATCCATGTAAAATATGCACTACGAAGTTGGCATTTTTTACTTATGGCAACACAAAAAAGAGCACGGCGTGATATAATTTTAACTTTCAATTAACGTCAATATTTTAATTAATAATTGAAAGAGATCGTAACAGATGAGAGAATAAATTTCGGTGTAAATTTGATTTAAAAAAAAGTTTAAGATGTACCGAGCCTGAAAATAATAATGGTTCGAAACATAAATTTTCTCTACGGATTAATTTGCATTATTCTTATAATTGTCACAAAAAAATTAATGGGTACAACTGTGATTCACTTTATTTCTGTTGCTTGACCTATTAGTTCAAGAAGTGTAAGCTGTAAATTCTTTTATAAAACGTTTTGAAAATAATGCTAGTTATCTTTTTGGTTAGCAATCAATTATTTGAGGAAATTATTATTCCGGTCTAAAGAAATTACTCTGCAGAAAAGAAAATTTTTTTTTGATTTAAAACTGCAAATGAGGGTATTTGTTTCTACAATTGTTTTTGACAGATAGCAGATCGTTGCAAGGTATATTATTGGATGAAAATAAAGATCCCGTGGTAATTACATTTTTTTAACATCTGTGCAGAAACTAGTCCTGCGGCATGAAAAAAGAACAATATTTTTCAAGCTTAGATGCCGGCGTTGAATCCACCTGTGCGATAAAATTTATTTTGTTGGATGCTTAAAAAAATAGTAGCCTCAATCTTCAAGGTTTTTCCAAAGAAATCATCGTTTCCAAATCCTGCGTTCAACTCATCCATTCAACTCAACCACTTCTTACAATTTCAACTGTTTTTGCTTAGTTCTAACATTAATGCATTACGACGCTCATGAAATATACTAACTGTGGAGTCGATCGTCTTAAATTTAAGTAACATGCGCGAACATAATAGATTAAAAAATTATTATCTGTATTGTTTTCAAGTTTTATTAATGATAATTTGTGTATACATTTTGGGGGGTGTCTAGAGTCTTCTAAATTTTTGCCAGATTTGGAAATACTATGCTTCCTTAGGTAATTATGTTGAAATATACCGCCATGGCTAACTTTCTTTGTGCTCTTAAAGAGTTTAAAAAAATGTTTGGAACTTGCTTTTCAGTTTACAAAGAGATAACAATAAATAAAGCCAAGTATGCTGTACAAATATAAAGTATTATAAGAGCTTGACATTTTTCAACACAAAAAACATAGTATCAACGATGGCGGCAGCTCGGTTTTGGATTATATTATAGTTAGAGTTACTAAAAATGAATGTCTGACGACAGAGATTAGATTTGAAGTAAAAATGTCGGGTCAATTCCTAGTTGTATTTGGTTTTGAAATAGTTACAGCAATAAAAAGGAACGGAATCAAAAAGGTAAGAAAATTCAAAATATGCCAAAGCAAATAGGATGGGATAGTACAAAAGGAAAGAAATGTAAGAAAAGAATAAAAGATTAAGACTATCGTCTTTTTTAACAAATAATAATCTTTTTATCTCATATTAAATATTTTTTCTTCTTTTAAATAGTCCTCAGAAATGTTATAATTATTCTTGGGGGCTATCAGAAAATATATGATGTTCTTTATGATGATTTTGATCTCTTTAAGACACGTTTTACGTACCATGTCTATCTAAACCTAACATTAGCATAATCATCAAGGCTAATGCCCCCCGGCCACCAATCCCGGTATTTATTTTCAAACGGCCACATTATGTAATGTGCCGACATTAGTTTGAGAGAAACAGCGTAGAGAAATACAGATAATTTATGTGGACGAATGAGATAACAACTGGTCATATAAACTGGAAATTTTCAACCATATTCTTTAGTTAAACTTTTATCGAATCTCTTCACAAGTGGATTCCTGTACTTAAAAAAAATGAGAACACTGATTTGTAGTCTGTGTCTCCTCTTATCGAGTTTCCCTAATCCTATTGGTAAATATAATACTACTACTATATATACTGTATACTTCATATTCCTTTTCAATCGCAGCACATTTATTTTTCCTTCTGAATTATTCGAATAAAAATAATGATTTTTATCAATCTTCATTTTTTGGGCCCCATGTTGGAAAGCTTAAAAATAAAATCTTTTTGATTGCATTATATGTCGGTATGAAAGAGGAGAAAAACTTATATTTTTCTCCTCCCTCATACTGAAGTCTTTTTGATTTGAAGATTGTCTTATTTTCGAGCAATTATGGGGAACTGAAAAACGCACTTGAGTAAGGCGAATTCAATTGAGAAAGATGTAAACTAAAAATTTTTCATCAATACCAGGTACTAAACGTTGTACATTCAGGATTAAAATTCAACACTCTAACCATTCTACTACAAAACCTGATAACTATTTTCACCCTTCTAATTTTCATCAAACAACCATTCGTCTCACTCATATTTGGGTTTTATTTCAGAGGTCATTCGGGGAATCAAAAATTTGTTATTCAAAATATTCATGACACGCCCATTTTTATTACAACTCAAAACTATTCTGATACTTGTGTACTTTAAGGATCATCACTTTCTCGGATAAGAAATAGCAACGTTAAAAAATGTAATCCTCTCTTTCTGGTGCAGAGTTAAGTACACCGTTCGAATTTTTACCTAATCGCAATTCTACTTCCGGTATTCCTCGAAGCGGTCCTTCCTCTTCTTCTTCTGGAAGAAATCATTCTCCTGAGAGTTCACTTCCTCCTGCCGAGCATTCTCTTCGTGCCAGGTCCAGGTCTCCACCTGCCAGGAGTTCTGCTCCAATGCTTCCCTCTCCTGACGGACGTGGATGTGGAATTGAACAACTTGCATTTATTCGGCTTACTGCCGTTTCGAGTCCGCGTCGGATATTCGAACTTCGAAGATACACTTTTCCTGTTAATGAACCAATTAAAATAAAAATGGAAATGCATACGTATGGGCCAGTGCCAACCGAAGAACAAATTGTATTATCAACATCCAGTGGTGACATCTTTGCAATATTGGAGACTTATAATGTTCTTGGTGGAATATATAAATATACGAATCGTACTATAAAACGTGTGAAAATTAATATGGAAAGCGGCACAGTTACACCATTGACCCGAGTAGAAATCTTTGATATTCCAGTAGGTTTCCGCCGCTCAATCAAGAACAATTATAAAGTATTGATTGATGTAAAATTATCGCTTTAATCGGTTATCTAGCTTAGCTCTACTGAGTATTGTTCAAGTTTAGTAATCATAGCATTTAAATCATTTTCAATATGAAATGTGGATTTTACCCAAAATTATTTTAATTTTCAGTAATCATAATGTTGCATTTCAAACTTATCTCAACGATTAACATTGAAAATTTCATTCAATTTACGTTTACCTGTGTCCTGTTCAAGAAATTGTAACCAACAATACAAATTCCATTTAATACTGGCAAAGCATTATTACTAGCCGTTACCATTTTTTTGTTAGTGTTAATTAATAAAAAAACTCCAGGAATCAGAATTGGTTTGTTTTCTCTAATTTTATGTATAGATCAATTTACTGAAGGGCGAGAGAAAGAATCCAATAAAATAAAATAATTTTTAATTTTGACTGTTATTTTGAGTGATAATTAATGTTTGAATTCAAGAACATTTAAATCATCGAAAAGGATGCGAGTAATACATAGACTGAAACAGAATTTTTAAAAAATCCAAAAGCGTTAAGACAATGCAAAATAATTAAAAGTTAATCAAAAGCATTTGAAGATTTCTCTTGAATTCTTTATTTGAAGAAGCTAATTTTACTTTGAAGTGAATCTACCATTCTTTCGTTATTTATACATCAAAGCTTATACATTGCGCTCGCTTTTTTTTTTTTTGACTCGACAATTTTTTATCACGTCAGTGTCAAACTTTGTTACTATACGTCAGGTTGATATACGCAACCATATAAAATTCTCTCTAAAGTAAAGTTGTCACTTTCGTAATGAAATGTGTTAAGATTTATTTTTAAGATACAAATTTTTCACTTTAGATTGAAATGAGTGAATCTTAAAAAGTATGATGTCAAATTTGAAATTTTATCCTTTTTATCTATTAAGTTTCAAGAATGCTTTAATCTTTGAACGGTGAAAATGTCATCGGTTTTTTTTTCAGAAATCGCATTTTTTAGTAAGAAGATATGTCTAATTCTTATGAATGGCACTTCATGCTATATGGTATGATACTTGATGATTACTTATTTTTCTATGTTTTCAAAAGCTAAAATTTGAAACATTTGGTTTGAAATTTTGAAATTTTTCGTAGGGCTTCTAGCATATCCATACCTAAAATACCTATGGAATTTTAGTTTGGGGACTAACCTGAACATAACGTGTCTTACCTTTTTCGCGATTAAAATTGTAACTACTACTCATCCAATTATATCGACATGTGTGCATTTTCTTTTAAAATGACCCATTAAACGTTATCGTAATTTGGCTTTTGGGGATTTTGTTTATCGTTATTGCTTCATGAGTCATTTTTCGCTTCTTCTATAGGTAACTCGATCATTGGGTTGCCTTGACCTTGATTTAAGCCTAACGTGATTTGATTAAGCATAGGTAACATTTGATTATAGGGGTTGTACGGATATCTGGGTTTATTGTTTGTGAATCTAGGTTAGTAACTTGGCTGGAATTTAGGTTGGAAATTTGATTAGAAACCAGGTGGGAATCTAGGCCTGAAGTTAAGTCTGAAATTTTGTTGATACTGATTTCGAAAAGGTAAGAATGGAAATCCGAATGGTGAAAATGGAAATCGATTTCTGTATGGTTTTTTACCCTGGTTATTTTAACTTTGGTTTCCGTTTTGGCTGTCCTTTGATCATTTTTATTTCCCTTTAAATTTTTATTATTTTCTGAATTATCTTTGTCCCCGTTATTGTTAATACGCTTTTGTTCATTTTTATCTTTGATTTTAGGTTCAGCAATTTGTAAAACTTACCCTTGAATTTTTAATTTGGCTAGCTCAGTTTTCCATTCTTTACCTAAATCTTCTAAGTCTTCAAGAGTTTCAAAATCATTGCGTTTTATATACACTTTATATTCAATTCTGAGATTTTCATGGGCTGTGCGTAATTCCCATTCGTGACTAGTTTTGTAAATAGTTTTCTAATTTCAGTCAAGTATGAGTGTATGTTTCGGGTCCGTTTTTAAATACAGAATTTAATTTTATCTCTAATCTCATCTGAAAACCTTTCGTCAATATAAGCGTTTGTTTGAAAATCTGTTATTATTCTCCACGAATATTTATTTATCGAACACAAATCTTTAACTTCTTCAACTAATAATGCGTCTAAGTTTTCCAGAATATCGCGATCATTTATTTCATACTCTCTTTTGAATCTTTTTAATTCCTCGAAAAAGTGCGGGGGACTGTCTTCCTTATTACTTCGGAATTTAATTTGCCAATTGCTCATGATTTATAATGGCGTATTTATCATGCCGAAAGGAAAGTACGTAGCTGGGATTGTGTGATTATCGAATTCGTCAGTTGAGTCTGATTTATGAACATGTATTCGCAATTAAAATTATTCGTTCTTATCCTACTACGGTTTTCAATATTACCATATGAATGTTGATGAGGTTCTTTTGATTTATGCTTTATATCAATATATACTCTGCGCTTTCTAAAAGTTCATCGGTTACTAAAATAAACCATGTATTTTTTTCTAGGAATGAATCGCATTGATATGTTTCGTTATTTATTTCTGGTCTTATGTCGTTACTGGGGAATGGTCCGTCCAGGTTTGGTAGATTTTCATGATCCCAAAAGAGTGTATTGCCAATGGGGTCAAAGGTTCTGTTTTGGTTTTATGTAATGTCATAGAGTGAAGGTTGGTTATTTTGAGTTTGAGTTCGTCCAGTGTATGCTGATTGAGTCTGTGCGTTTCTATCTAGCATGTTGCTATTCGTTGGGGTTTTCGAGTTTCTCTCACGAAACCTCTACCGCGACCTATTCATTATTTTCGAGATAGTACCCGTATTTTTTGGTGTAGGTGGGACCATATTTCCGATTACTGTTCTCGTTGTGACCTTATCTGAATTAATATTTTGGGTTGGAAGTGCAGCGACACTTTCCAAGTCCAAGCTATCTTGACCACTTTGTGTGGTAGTGGCGTCAGTCATTATTATTTTGACTGTACTCGACCTAAGTTTCATTCATTTCAAATGACGTTGAAATTCGTATAGAAGAGAAACCCTGTATTTATGTCCGCTTTGGTTTTTAAATAAGAAGATTGATCTTCGCTTAAGAGCTTGTACTAAACATGTAATTAATCATATTATAGTTTGGAGAAATCGAAAATGTATTTGTTTTCATTCTCCGACTCTTTGTTTGAGACATACGTCGCGTGACCTTGTCGCGGCTCGTAAAGATGTGGCTTGCGCATACGTACCTGTTCTTGCGCTTGAACGTTTCGCTTCGGTCGGCGATTGGAATATTCAGCGCGAATAAAACGAATCTTTTTTTTTCAGGTTTCATCTTTCCTTCTTGTCATATTTTATTTTCTAACTTTAGTTTCCGAACACTGCCTTTAACTTTTGCAAATATTATTTTTAACGTCCATTTTTATTCTTTTTTAAACTTGGATTGGTAGTTTCCGCTTTTGATTCGATCTTATTTAATAAGTAATATCGCTTTTATTTTAATCCGTTTGCGCGATATTTCTTTGAAGTTTCATCGCACACGCGAATCAAAAATGCAAAATACCATGATGAATCACATATAAAAATCATCAAATACATGTTGATGTTGTAAACCACATCAATATATACATTGTAAACATCAATTCAAAAGAATATCAATATTAAACTTCATCATAATGATTGAATATCATCCTAATGTTAGGTTTGTGAGATTCAAAGCCAAGAGAGTGGATCAAATAGCATGCAGGAAGGGAGTAAGAGTTTGATAATGTTGTAATCGCTATCTGAGTTGTGTATCAAAAAGATTACTTTTGATTCTTGAAATGTGTCTCTCTTTTTCTTAGTAGGTTTTATGATTTTGAAAGGATAAGATGTGGGTAATTTTACGTAAGGGCAGCAGGTTTTATCGCAGAGGACGGTTATTTAAGCTTAGATGGGCTGATCCTAACTTGGGCCAAGACGATGGCAGTGATTCCTTCCGGAAGCTGTGTCGAAATAGAGAAGGGCACTATGTGATTCGTAGCGGATAGAGAGACCGGGATTCCCGTCAAGTGATCGGACAAGACTGACTAAGGTTCGTGCTATCTTTCGAGGATTCGGGACCCCTTGGGTGGTTCCGCCTAATCTCGAGTACGGTCCGGTATCTAATTCGTGAGGGGTCACACCGAGTCCTATGTCATGGTAACGATATCTGTTACACGACTTTGCGATAAGAGCAAGGAATTTTATATACTCCCGGATCACCGGGAGGTGCCTTTATGTCTTTAGGGTTGTTTAGAAGTTGTCCTATTTTCGCAGGTAGTTTAAATATGTGTTTTATGATGTGTTTTTTGTGAATTCTTCCTATTTGTCCTGATATTCAGACATATTCGACGTAAAATCTAAATTCGGACGCTTTTTGTGCTTCCTGGCCACTGCGCGAGCAGATAGACTGCTTCCTTGTTTATGCACATATATTTAAGTTGTGTGACAAAAGTATCAAAAAGTAGCAGATTTATGTCAAAGTATAGATGGCACGTAACACATACAGGGCTTTTTTCATCTGCAACAGGTGGCAGTTCGGGAAACTATGAATCGGAATTGTGTAGTCTTTTCTAAATTATTATAGTGTGTAACTGAAAAAGATGAATGTTACAATTTATTCTCAACTCATTTTCATAGTTGGTGATACAGTGAACTACCAAAAGAAGAGGACCTGACGTTGGGAAATGTTCTTCTGACGATAAATGCGAGCTAGAAGAAAATGGGATCCAACTGAATAACACAAGTCCAACATTGGAAGAACAGAATGACCCGAAAGATACATCAGAGACAAAAATCTCAAGACACAAAAGGGAGAAACGTATTCCCAAACGTTATGAAAACTTTGTTATGAAGAGCTGATAACCCCGGTTACATACTCTTTTGAACACATAAGCTGGTTATTTATATCACAAGTGTATTCTAGAATATATTTGGCTTTAGTAAGACTGATTATATTCTTCTTGTTAAGAAATCCGGCACGTTAAGAGAATCTTATAGCCAAAATTTCAAATTTGGAATAAATCACCCACTTCAACGTGAGATGGCGTGTGCGGACTTTCGCAGTGCGTATGATTAAAAGTAAACGTGTTTATTATCCTGACGGTATTATGGAATGGTTTACTTGAATAAACTGAAGTCTGGAACTTATCTGTGGATTCCGTTTAGTTTCTTGCCTTCCACTAAACCGTTTTTAACACTTAGTATTGAAACATAGGTATTTGCATTCTTTTGTTTTTATAATTGAAAAAAGAGTCTAAATAAGAAAAGCTCTGGAAATGTCCCTAAAAGTGTTTGCCAAGTGCAATCTAATCCGATTTCTCTTTCAAAATTTATCCACTATATATACGAGAACGACGACAGATGGACGGACATCATCGCAGAACCAGTTGTTTTTTCAATTCAGTGGGTTTAGGAACGTGGAGATTTAAAGAAGTCGTCGACAGTCAGTTTTCACATAAAATATAATAGGATAAGGATACAAGTATTGAATTATTTTTGCATAAAATTGAAGATAACAAGAATATTGGTGAATTATAAAAAAAATATACGTGTTTTTTGGTTCACCCTACTTTGACTCACCTCAGTGAGCATAGGATATTCAAATGGTTTTAAGAACGTTTCTGTAACATTTTGCCGAGTGATTCCCAAATTATTTACTTTCGAGTAATATCCCGATGGTTACTTTTAAGGTTAAGCATATTCGTGAAAATTTTTATTTCCTAAATTAAAGATA
>JAWWEA010025441.1:0-10703 GCA_035222095.1 Andricus quercuspetiolicola | reverse complement strand
TTGAAAAATTATGTCATTGGCTTTTTCTGGACGAATTGTCTCCTCAGATGACTTTCGAATATTATTGGCATGCAAACAAAAAACTCGCAGAAGCTTTTTTTCAAAGAAATTGCGCAGTCTAATTTTTTGTAATCTAAATATGATAGGCTCCTGTGTGCTTTAAAGCTGAGTAAAAAATTATAATTAAAGTTTCTTCTAAAAAGAGATCTTTATAATCTACAGAGGCTTTTGTGGATTTGAGAAAAAAAGCTTTTTTGACAGATAAAGTTGATGAAACATTTTTATGATTCACCGGATCAACTCAAGTTGTGATTAAATTATGATAGCATAAGTTTAAAAATTAGAAAATTAATAAAAAGCATAAAAGCTTAAAATTTTTAAAAAAATAAAGGCTCACAATTTTGAAAAAAATGTTTGAAAAAAAATGTTGAAAGACATTCTATGGAAAGAAATTTTGTATCCGGAAATTATTTTTGCTTGGAAAGTAATATTTCGGTGAAACAAAACAGTATCCAATAAGTATCATCTGCTTTCAAGGATCTTTCGGTAAAAGTTGGTTGAGGCTCACCGTACTCTCTCGTATCAGGAATGAAATAGAAAAAATAACTTTTTAGCAAAATTTTTGAATTTTCTACATAGTACAATAATTTTTAAACAAACGAGATAAACTATCAACGAACAATGTGATAGTTTACATTTCAATCAAAACAGCGTTTGATTTTAATTAAAAGGCAGTTAAATTCAACCAAAAAAGAAGAGTTTTCAACAAGGTAAATGAAATTTAGTCAAACGGTCCAATTTTTAACAAAGCGGTTCTACTTCCAGTCAAATGGTTGAATTTTAACCCACAGAAATGAATTTTCAAAAAAATGGATAAATTTTCAACAAAACAGTTGAACTTTCAACCAAGAAATCACTTTTACAAAATTTTTTGAGTTTGCTAAGAAGTAGGTTAATTTTCAACCGAATAATTCAATTTTCAATAAAAAACATACATTTCCAGCTGAAGAAATGAATTTTCAACTAAAGTTGTGGATGAAAAAAGATTTCATAACAGTAATTAAATTTTCCACCAAAAGGGATGAATTTTTAAAACAAAACTGACAAATTCTCAATAAAAGCCGAGTTTTCAGTTTAGAAAGAGAAAAATGTAAGCGAAATTTTTGAATTTTCAAGTGAAAAAGAGAAAATTTGAACACAAAAACATTAGTTTTCAACAAGAAAGTTCATTTTTAACCGAAAGATTCATGTTCAGCTATATCATCGAACTCTCTACAGAATACATGACTTTTCAACTGAAAAAGATCAATTTCTAACAAAAGATTGTGTTTTTACATTTTCAGTAGAAAAAAATAATTTAAAACACAAAAAAATAATTTCAAAAACATATGTTGTTAAGTTTTTAATTGCATGGAGTTATCCTATTCAAAAACAGGTTACACAAAAAAACTTACCTGCAGATGTGTGTTGTTGCTGATTCTGAGAAGTACCTCGTCTTCTAAAAAAATCAGGTTCTTTATATGGCCATAAACTTCGTGTATATGGTTCTAACTCTGCAATTGCTTTCAGATTCTCTTGTGTGTGATCAGGTGTGCCTGATATTCCGAAACTTCCACGATTTTCCATAGCCGCAGTCAATCCGTGCATATTGGGTGTGACAAAGCCCGACTGGATTACATCACCTCCAACATATCTTGTCTTGATAGAATTCAGTCCTACATTTGCCATGTATAAAAAAAATTATTATTACAAGGGGTCGACTACTTTCATTTTGCGTGTACGATTAATATATTTTCAAAAAATACTCTGGGATACTTGAGAATATATCGGCACATTTGGGAATATCTGACAGTATATCCAAGGGATATCATTTATCTGAAGATGGATAAAAACTTTGCAAACAATTGACAACTGCAATTATCCGACGACGAATAATTTTTATCCGCCTTGTGGTAAAAATTATCTACCGTAGGATAATTGTAGTTTTCAATTGTTTGCAGCGTTTTTATCCAACTCAACACAAATAATATCTCCGGGATTTACTGTGCTGTGCATACAAGGAATATTTGAAATATATGAAGCCCCTGAGGAAAAATGTGACACCGAAAGGTTTGAGGAAAAACAGTAAAGAAAAAGTTCCCAGCAAAAAGTAACAGAAAAAGTTCAGAGAAAAAGAGGTAAGCACATTCGCGAGGAAAAATCTTTTTCGGTAATATCCGAGGAAAAACGTTGTAGAAAATATTGAGGGATAAAATATGATAGAAAAAGTTTCGAGGAAAAACGTTACAGAAAAATTCAACAACCCTCAAAACCTACTCCTACCACATTTAACGAACGCCGCTTTGGCTGCCTTAAACTAAGACCGCTAAAATTTTTCTTTATTTATTAACAATCACACCAAACGTATTTCCAAGACTGTATTCAATATCCGCATATCCACAGGAATGTTCCAGAACCCTCAGGAACTACCACTACAACATTTAACAAACGTTGCATGGACTGAGTTCAACTCAAACCGCCTAAAAATTAAACAAAATAATTCCAAAGAGTGTGGTTAAAATCCTCATATCCGCAGATTATTTTTTATTTTACATTTTATTTTTGCGATCTTAGTCACAAGCAGCCGAGACGTTGATCGACAAATATGGTAGGGGTAGTTATTGAGGATTGTTGAATATTTTTGTGAATATGAGGATATTTCCTGCAGACTAGGAAATGCGTTTGTTGTTATGAATAATTAAAAACTTTTTTAGCAGTTTTAATCGACGGCAGTAGAGACGAGTTTCGTTAAATGTGGTTGGCGTAGTTTTTGAAGTCTGCTGAATTTTGCTGTAGACATAAGGATATTAATTACAGTCTTGAGAATGCTTTTCTTGTGATTATTATTTATTAAAAATTTTGAATTTTGAATTTTTCTTGAAAATTCGGTTCTTGTGATGATTATTAATTTGAAAATATTTCGACGCCTTTAGATGAAGACGGTCGAGACGGGGTTCGTTAAATATGGTATGGGTATTTTTTGAGAGTTGACGAATTTTCTTGTGTACATGAGGATATTGACTTAAGTCTTGAGAATGCATTTCTTTTCATTATTTATTTACATTTTTTTGTCGGTTTCAGTTCAAGGAAGTCGAGACGGGGTTTGTTAAATGTGGTGGGGGTAGTTTTCGAGGGTTGTTGGATATTTCTGTGAATATGTGAATATTCACTTTAGCCTTGAGAATGCGCTTGTTATTATTATTAATAATTTAAAACTTTTTTGTCCGTTTTAATTGAAGGCAGTTGAGGCGGGATCCGTTGAATGTGGTGGAGGTAGTTCTTGACGGGTTTTGTTTATTTCTGTGGATATGAGGATATTTACTGTAGTCTTGGGAATGATTTCCTTGTGATCATTATTCATTTGGAAATTCTTCGGCGATTTCAATTGAAGGCTGTCAAGACGAGGTTTGTTAAATGTGGTAGGGGTAGTTTTTGAGGATAGTTGAATATTTCTGTCTATATAAGGATATTCAGTAGAGTCTTGGAAATATTTTTGTTGTTATCATTAGTAATTTGAAACTTTTTCGTCGGTTTTAGTTGAAGATATTCGAGACAGGGTTCGTTAAATGTTGCAGGGGTAGTTCTTGAGGGCAGCTGAATTTTCCTGTGAATACAAAGATATTAACTAAAGTCTTGAGAATGCGTTTCTTGGCATTATTTTTTATTAAAATTTTCTTGGCGTTTTCAGTTGAAGACAGTCGATACAAGGTTTGCTAATGGGTTTGTTTCAGGGGTTCTAATATTTCTGTGAATATGAGGAAACCCACTTCCGTCTTGACAATGCGTTTGATGTTATTATTAATAATTTTTAACTTTTTTGGCGGTTTTTAGTTGGAAGCAGTCGAGACGGGGTTCGTTAAATGTGGTAGGCGTAGTTTTTGAGGGATGTTGAATTTTTCTGTAACGTTTTTCCTCGGAACTTTTTCTATAACGTTTTTCCTTCTTCTAGGTACTCAGAACTTGAAGTGCATGAATATACGGGAACATGAGAAAATACGTCAGAATATTTGAGAATACTTAAAAATATTGTTAAATACTTTAGAATACTTCGAAATATTTGAAAACATGTTTGAAAGAAAGTCACAGAATATCTTTTAGTATATCTGTCTGCGACGCCTGCTCTTTTTTTCAAGTATTTTACAACTAAAATATCATAATCAAATACTGAGATCCAATCTTTACGTTGAAACTATTCTTAAATATCTTTGTCATTGAGATAATGTTAGCATTGGTATAATAAAAACTGTACAAATTAGGCTTAAATGATTAGGAAGGCATAAAACTTGATATGCGCAAGAAAATATTAGATTTTGTTGTTGCCAAAAATCTGGTATTTTACGAAACAGAAAAGAACTCAATCAACTTTTTCTGTTTGATTCTTGTGAGAGTCTTCTTAGTTTTCCAAATCATCAAAAGAATTTCAGAAAGCTTAGGAATCCTCAAAAAGTTTATCAGTAAGAAGTCTCACTTGTTTATGAACGTCCGGTGGTAAAACGTTAGCAAGACTGATTTTCTTTCCGTTTAAAAAATTGTTTTAACCAATGATAGAAATTTTTGGTACATGTATCCAGATAAACAGCTTTTAATATTGTTGGATTTGAAATTAGGACTCAAATCTGGGATTTTAAAGATAATAAATATCAGTTAAATCCACATCTGGCCTAACCTAAACTTTAATTCAAATGACAACAAGAAAAATCAATGCTAATAACGATTTCACACTTGAGTTTCATAAGCAAGTTACTTCTTATAGTGGTCCAGGCATTTGGGACTTTCTCATTCTATTGAGTAAATCGCGTTTTTTGCTAAATCGGTTAATTGAAGGACCCTCATAAAACTTTCAACTTAGCTAAAAATGCCTACGACGTTTCGCAGGAATATACACTTTTATAATTTCCAAAAATCAAGTTTATACAATCTGATCCATCCCATTGCACTCAAGAGCGAAATCTTTAAAAGCAAAATTTAACTAGACAAAATTCTGAGAAAAATAGGAAAAAAGGACCTTCTATCTCCAATAAATGCAAGGAGTTCTTCAAAGAAACCTGATTTTAAAGAAAAAGATGCTGAAAAATCCAATTCTGAAGTTTGTATCTGTACTTTGGAACCTGTTGATATCACTAAAAAATGTTCCAGATATTAATCAAAGTAGGTCTTGTAGGCCAGAGAAGAGCTGAAATATTTTTTTTTCTTTTACGCAAGATTTTTCCCCCATTAATTTATCCTGTTGCAGTTTATTCGTAGAATTTTTTTCAAGAGTCATAACCTAAGTAGGTAAAAAATTATCTTTCGTTTTAATTTATGCCGAACTTTTTGCACTACCAATTTTTTCATAACGTCATTAACGTAGATTTAGTCACAAATAAAGTATTTTAACAATAATAACGCTAGTAATTTTCCCTGGAAGGTCAAAATCAGTCGGCTTTGTAAGGCTATATCTTCTGACCTATTAGTGCTAGGGCATTGTCTTTTAAGAAGTTCCATAGTATGAATATAAACTTCATAATTTGATTTTTCAGCCTCTCTTTCAGAGAAGATTAGGTTTCTTTTGAAAGGCATAACTTGTAACCTATTAGAGGTAGAACGTTTTTCTTTTCTTCACTTTTCGAGAATTTTGTCAAGTTTAATTTTTCTGCTAGACATTTTTCTCTAACATGAAATATGACGCGTCAGTCTACGCAAAGACGACTTTTGTTTCTTCTTTACAAAATATTTCCGGCGTGCTTTATAGTCATTTTTAGCAAGTTTAGAATGTTGATTAGGACACCTTAATAAACCGTTGTAGAAGAAAACGGGCTTTTCCTACTTAGTATGCTAAAAATACATTTTCCGTACGAGATGCCTCGTTCGAAATATTTTTAAACTTCTGAGCAAAATTTATAGAAATCTTTAGGGAGATCTACGTATTTTATTATTTTCTAAGCTCTTTTAAATTTCTTCACGCATTTGGAATAGTCAAGAAACGTCTCACGGTGTGCCTTAACCAACTTTAACCCAAAAAAGATATTACAAGAAATTTTTTTCCGGAATATTATTCTTACATAGTATGCGCATATTTTGCGGAAGGAAATCGTGGGAGCCCTTTCTTCAAAATAACAAATTTTCATTATTTACAAGGAAAAAATCTTTTAATGAAAAACTTTCTTTGCATAGGGATTGTTAAAAATTGAATATAGTCAGAAAAGTTCTACCAAATTTTTTCTAAAATTATGACTGTAGATTTTCTACAGGGTGTTATACGTATATTCCTTTATTGCGAACGTTTATGAAAAAGTTATATTACTTGGATTTTTGTCGACAAAATTTTCTCCTCTGATGTTCAAATATTTTTGATGCTGAGTAAAAAATTATTTAAAAATTTTGTTCTAAAACGGATTTCTATAATCTACAGAGGCTTTTGTCAACTTAAAAAAACAAGCATTTATCACAGAAAAAGTTGCTGAAAATTTTTTTAAATCACCGATTCATCGCAGGTTGTAATCAAATTAGGCTGGCATGATTTTAAAAATAAAAAAATTGATAAAAAACATAAAAGTTTCCAATTTTAAACGAAATGAATGCTTACAATTTTGAAGAACAATGTTTAGAAAAATATTTATATTTGGAGATTTTTTGCTTGAAAAGTAATTTTACTGTAACATTAAACAGTTTCCAATAAATATCATCTAACTTCTATGTTCTTTCGGTAAAAGTTGTTTGAGGCTCACCGTACTCTTTTGTCTCAGAAATGAAATAAAAACATTACTCTTAAACAAAGTTCTTGAATTTTCTATAAAGTACATTCTTTTTTAACCAAATGAGATGATTTTTTAAAAAAAATGTAATAGTTTATATTTCAACCAAAACAGTGTTTGATTTCAATTAAAAAGCAGTTAAGTTGAAACAAAAAAGAAGAATTTTGAACAAAGCAAATGAAATTTCAACCAAACGGTTCAATTTTTAACAAAGTGGTTCTACTTTCAGCCAAATGGCTGAGCTTTTACTCGAAAAGATCAATTTTCCATAAAATACATAAATTTTCAACAAAAGAGTTGAACTTTCGACAAAGAAATGACTTTCACAAACTTGTGGAATTCGCTAAGAAGTAGAATAATTCTTAACTGGAATGAATTTTTTAAAAAATGTCTATAAAAATAGTTACCTTTTCAACCAAAAGGAATACATTTTCAAACAAAAATGCCAAATTCTCAATAAAGGAAGATTTTTCAGTTAAGGAAGGACAAATTTCAACCAATTTTTGAATTTTTATGTCAAAGGGAGGATTTTTCAACCCAAAATCATCAGTTTTTAACAAAAGGTTAATTTTTCACCAAAAGATTCATTTTTGAGCAGATCGTCGAATTTTAAACCAAAAGGGATGACTTTCAGCAAAATTATTAAATTTTTAATACAATAAGGTGAATTTTCAAGAGAATACACATCTATTTCCATCTAAACTGATGCATCTCAGAACAAAGATTAATTTCTATCAACCAAAAATTATTTCAACATAAAAAAGAACGAATTTTCAACAAAAAAGTTACAGTTTTACCGAAATATTTCAATTTTAAGCTGAAAAGATGAATTTTCAAACAAGAATCTCAATTTTTATACAGAAAAATCGAAATTATAACAATATCAGTAAATTATTCTTAACTTAGAAAAAAAAATTTCCAAGAAAAAGTACATAGTTTTTACAATGAAAAAAATTAGTTCCTAATTTAAAAGAAGCGAACTCACAAGAATATAATTTAATGTTCAAGCAAAATATTTTCAACTAAACTCAAGTATCTTTCACCAGAAAAATAGATCTCTAGCAAGCTAGTAGGAGTTTCAACCTCGTAGTTGAATTTTAAATTAAAAACAGATAAATTAATAACTTAAAATGTAATAGTTAGATTTTCAGTTAAAAACTTAATTTTCAAGGACAAAAAAAAATTTTCTACCAAACTTTAGTTGAATTGTCAACAGAATACATGAATTTTTAGCTAACCGGGTCGAGTTCTTAAAGCTGTAAGATCGTCACTAGATTTTTCTAGATTCACAGGTCTGCGGATGAGCTGATGCGACGTAGGGTGTATACCTGGTCCACGGGATCTAGTCTCCCCTCCACTGCCAGGCTCATTTATATATATACCACGCTGACCTGGAGTTTTTGCGAATTCTGTATATGTTTCCGGAACCGGTTTTTTCCTCCTTATCTTTCTGTTTGGATCTTGTGATGATTCTGTAAGAAGACGGCTGATATATACAAAACGTATCATATCTTATCCAGACGATCCAGGTATTGACCGAGGATCTCCATTTGCCGAGTATTAACAAAATTATTATTAGGACGTGCGGACCACTCTCGTGCGTGTGCGAGGAATATGTTCTCATAATATATGTATGTATGTATGTATAAACAGTTAAAAGTTTATCATAAGGACAACCGCAGGACTTCGCCGGGAGCGGGTGCTAATCTGAAAAATTGCACCAGCTCTCAGCGAAATCGCGGTAAAATTTCATCCGTAACCACGTCTCACGACCGTGAGATAGGTGGTTACAGTCTGTGACGGATTCAATGCGATGATCCGGCAAAAGTCTCGTGCACCCTGAGGACACGGAGCGACCCAAGGACGACCGCCTTCTGCATTTTCCCCGCAAGTGTCTTAGCATTTTGTTGACACGCGGGGATGGCTTTCAGGCTATTAAACAGTAAAAGCTTGGCACCTCCAAGAGCGCCGATGATCAGAACAATTAGCTTAACAGAGTATTCTGGGTATAACTGTCGCAACTCCCATATAAGGTTTTTATACCTCTCTTTCTTTTCATTCACTTTGGCTATAATATTTTTGTCAGCTAGTGCCGAAAATTCGATAACGAGCATAAAGGAGAACATGAACTCAGGGCAGGAGTGCGCAACAGAAACAATTGTCGAGAATACGAAGTTCCAGTATATGCCGCGCTTCTCATTTTCGACAATTGACACTATTTTCGGAACCATTTGGTCCCGGAGTGGTATGGTTTTTCATGCCTTCTAATACTTTTTTCACCAACTCGGTAGTGATAGGTGGGCATTCTTTTTTAGGTGCTATGAGGGCATCCCACAGCTCCTTGAAATGATTTACGTTTTTTGAGTCTTCTTTAAGTGAATCCTGGACTTCGTAGACTTCTCTCCAAAATGCTTCGAACTCCTCCGGTTTGGGCGGTTGGTCGATAGCAACTGGAGGATCTCGAAAGAGTCGAGATGGGTCAGATGAAAACTGTTGCTTTTCTCGGACCCATCTTTTCTCCCGCTTTGGAATTCTCCTAGCGTCAGATAGTTCCCATACTCTGTCAACAATATGCTGCTTGATGGTCAGTAGCTTTGACTTGTCAAATATGTGATAAAAGATCCGCAGTTCCCGCACTAACTTTCGAACCTTGGCGGTGAAATTGCTACCAGATGTTATATAGTCAATCAAAAACTGAATACCGGACGCATACTGTCTTGCGCAGCCTATCCTTGTTGCGAGTTGATGCATTCGTCTTTTGGTCTACTAATCAGCCGTTTGTTTTGTTTTACGGTTCTCATCCGTCAAAGCCCTCGCTTCATAATACACATCACAATTGAAAGTCCAGTGGTCGGATTTTTCGGAAAAATCTCCACGAAGCTCATCGTCTAGTTTAGCCAGATCTATGGGCTTGAAAGGAACGTGGATATTGATGTTTCTCCGGTTCCTGCAGCATTGATCTTCCTCTATCGGCTGCCTGCCTGTGGTTGGTCTACGTGGCCCCTCTCTTTCTCTGTTGCTGACTTGTTCTGGCTGCGGTAGAGTAGTCTGTCCGCTTACATAGCTCCTCGTCCGGAGGTTTCCGGCATGGTTTCGCAGACGTTGATGAAAAAAGCGTGAAAGCTTCGGGTGTTTCTCGCACCACAGAGCATGCAGTCGTGCCATGTAACCTTTTCGTTCAGGGGCCATACTGGTATCGTAACACTCTAGCAGGTCATCGTTGAGTCTACCCGCCCACATAAAAGTATTGAGGTTCCGCCGGTCCATCGCATTGACTCTGTCCTGATTGGCTCCGATAACTCTAGGGTAGTCGGCATGGTAGCCCGACCCATTGTCGGGAGCCCTGCGCGTTCGATTGTTTTATACCGCACTTACTACAAGTATTTTTATTGTTCGATCAAGCTTCGCATTGAGGGCGTTAACTAGCGTAGCCTTGCGAAGCGGCGAACAATTTTTCTATCTTTGTTGTTTTCACGAGCAGCTAGGGAAAGGTGTTCGCCCATCCTTGTAGAGACCCGCATGCTAGGATAAGGTTGCACACAGTGAGAGGTCGCCTGGTATCCCACAGTCACCGTTTGAGACACCTCACCCAGATGCCATTCAGGTTTTGGTACGGTTTTTACGCCTCCGCTTGGGGGTTAATTGCTTCGGAATCATCCCTGGATAATTGTCCGCGACTGCTTATTATTTATTGTAACCACATACAGCAGAAACCCTTGGTACAAGGACCCTTTATCCAGTACCGGAGGACACGTTCGGTGGCTTTTTCATAGGACCTTCTGTTAGATTACAGAGGAATCAAAACTGAAATCAAACGTCATATATCCCAGGTGTCCCAGACTCAAGTGTCCGAACTTATATAGCTGTATAAAAATTTAAAAAATAAATCGAAAATTGCTTTTCCAAAGATCAGTTGAAGTTTTAGTTTTT
>JAWWEA010024969.1:0-10714 GCA_035222095.1 Andricus quercuspetiolicola | reverse complement strand
CTTAATTAGTTAATTTTGTTAAAGTATTATCCTGTTTTCAAGCATTTAAACTCAATCAAATACAGTTCTTTCCGTCAGCCTTTTTAAACCCTTTAATAATATATCGTTAAATAACGTAGACTATAAAAAGGTTATCGAGAAATTTCATTGAAGTGTGGTATTCAAACTGAGGCAAGTATTTAACTTTTTCTTTGGAAATCTGACAGAACTTCGAGTTTTCTTTTCGAACCCGTCCAAAAATATAAAATTAGATATACAGGGGGGATTCTGGCTCACTCAGTTTAGTGAGTGTCCATGTATGATAAGCGTGTGTGCGTGTGTCTGTGTGAGGCTGACATCGAGATCATTCTAGAACATTCCGGATGATGTCACATAATAATATTGCGCAATTCTGAATTCATGCAAAGAGCCCCAAGGATATTTCTTATCTCAAGTTTATATTTTTCTTTGTCCTGCAAATTTCTACTGCGCCATTTACTTATGAGAAAAAAGGATGATTTATTTCTTTCTTATAGATAAACATTTAATAACAAATTCCTGTCTTTATACATTTGATGCGCAAAAGATGCAGGTGTACAGATGAAATTTGATATGGGGTGCTATGCATGGCATCCTGTTTTGGCTATAAAAATTTAATTTATTGCTTCCTACCTTTATTAAATTAAAAAATTTCTTTCTTTGTTTATTTAATACGCAAAAGTTCTACTGCACCATATAGTTGTGAGAAAAAACAAGGATGATTTATTTCATCCATCTAGATGACACATTTCATTAAAAATTCCTGTCATTATTTGGTGCGCAAATAATTCGTGAAAAAGATTCTTCTGCAGTCTAATTAAAAAATATTTAAAGTCAATCGAATAATATGGACACGAAAGGTATCTGAAGAAAGCAAGCATTCCTTATGGTAGGCTATATACTCGGGATTCTTATCGCTTTATCATGGTATCAAATATCGAGCGAGGACTAGAGATAACATCAAACGTGTTCAAACGTTTGAATTTAGAAACATTGATGCACTGACCGTATAAGGCTGCATTTCATTATCATCTGCTTTCGTTCTCTTGAGATCAGTTCTTTTTACTGCCCTCCAAAGTTCGATTTCTTAACCAACCTACAAAGTTTGATAATCATTCTTCTGCCATACGCTAGGTCTGTCAAACTCTCGATGTATCACATGTGACAAGGTACGACAAGCAATTTCGAGAGAGAGATAATACAGCATGCATTTTATTCCAGGCTTTTTCAGATTTGCTTTAACTTAGATATACATATATATTAAGGGTGCACTGCCAGGCATCTTATCACTCCACAACGACACTTGACATGATGTCACATGCCTTTTTTATTTACAGATATATGCTCATTTTTCAGCACCTTCTTCATCCCTCATTTAGTAATGCCAGCTTTGCCCATAAGCTATAAGCTAAATGCAAAATAAATATAACAAAATATTTCAAAATTTCAATCGTCAGCTAAAGCTACTGTATTAGCAGGTGAATGAGGCTGGGTTCTGCACCAAAAAGTAAGAGGGAGTCTGGATACGCATCATAAGATGGACTCTAGATCTCACTTTTGAGACACTTTTTTATAAGACGGACTCTGGACATGTATGTCTTCTTTGTTCATGCTCCATCTCCTTCTCCTCCTTATGCTTTCTTCTTCCATCTCCTCCTCCTCGTCTTCCTCCTGTTCTGCATGTTTTCCTCCTTCTCATGTTTTCCTCCTCCTCCTCACATTTTCCTAGTCCTTCTCCTCATGTCCTCTTTCAAGTCCTGCTCCTTATGTCTTCTCTACCAACTCCTCCTCCTCATGTCCTTCTCTTTCAGCATCTCTTTCAACTCCTCTTCCTCTCTAGCCAGCTACAAACAGTTGCATTTTAACTAAACCTAGAAACTAGTTTCAACTCTATGGTTTAAAAACTGTTTTTAGCTGGTTGGAGAGGAAGAGAAGTTGAAAGAGGAGATGGAAGAGAAGGACATGAGGAGGAGAAGTTGAAAGAGGAGGACATGAGGAGCAAGAGTTGGAAGAGGACATAAGGAGGAGGAAGAGGAGTTGGAAGAGGAAGACATGAGGAGGGGGAGGAAAAGGATGAGTTGGAAGAGAAGGGCATGAGGAAGAGGAGTTGGAAGAGGAGGACAGTGCAGCTATAAAAGCTTGGTTGGCCATCAGAGCTTTTGCACCCCATCCCCCCTCCCACTTTGTTACGAACCTAACATCTTTGTGCTTCATTACGTTCTTTATGGTCTTGCCAAAGACTGACTTGTTCATGAGTTTGGAAAATTTTTTTTCAAATTCATTCTCTGCCTGTTTTCTTAAGTTAGTATTCAAATTAATTTAGTCTTTCAACCAGACTTTTTGTTTTAATTGAAAAACTCTGTGAATTTTAACTAGTTTCATTCCCAACTTCAAATGCTATTTTAGGTTTTAATAATGGCGAACATAATTTGTTTTTGATTTCAAATTGGTTATTAGTTTAGGACTTCAGATGTTGGAAGAGGAGGTACAAAATACTTATGCAAATCACGGAGTTCTTCAGGATATCCCAAATCTTCTTCGAGAATATAGCCTATTTCAGAATCATCAGATATAACGAAAAAAATTTGGTTCGTTTTCAAAATTTGTAAACCATTTAAAATCACAATCAGCTTTTGTATGAAATCGGGTAATTCAATAAAAGTTGGAGACTCAACCTGAAAAGGAGCGTATCCAAAAATATTGACCCTTAAGTTTACTATTTCTATTAAACTCCAACCCGAATCTGTTGTTTTCAGTTTGCGAATTTTAACGTGAACCTGTTCTCTGACTTTTTCCTCAAACCATTCACCAATATTACGCAAACTATTTAATGTGTTTTTAATTAATGGAACGAACATGCGGTTGCAGTCATCCAAAAATGCATTTAAATTCTTACGAATTAAATTTGATATTACTCCAGTTCTTATCCGCGTTCGAAAAGCACTTTCCACATTATCCCAAATTAGTCTCTCTCCTAGTTTCTTCAAAGCTTAATTCATGCCAGTTTCTGTTTTCAGCAACTTCTTGAATCTTCTGCTTGCGCTCTTCAGACTAGCGATCAATGCCGCAATCATTTGTTTTTGCCCCATAGATATATGTTTGTTCCTCCGCAGCATTTTGTTTAATATTCTGATATTTCTCGTTCCTTCCCTCGTCCACCATCTAATTTCTTCGGCTGATGGGGGTTGCCTTATGAGTATGAGTTGATACCCTGCCTTCATGATTTCTAGAACTTGCTTATATTTTTGGAAATCCATTTTCAAATTAAACTGAAATCAGCAGACACTTATGAAATTACTTCGCAGATTTTACGATCACTACTGCAAGTTTGTTATCAGTTTTTCGGAAATCACAGAAAATATTCTGCTTCTAAATATGTCCTAAGCAAACTTATTTTTATTCTATATGCACTCTTGATCTTCAGATATACGATTAAACGACTTTTAAGCTTTTGCTGCTTTTCTTCCTTACAATATGACATCTGCCAATGAACTGATGAAAGGGAAGAGCTGGCTTACTTTTATAGACGCCCCCCCCCCTCCACCAATCCCTAGATCAAACAGAGACGCATACCTTCCCTCAACCAACGCCTCGACCAATCAGAGACGCTTACCCCCTCCACCAAGTTTCTGGAGACTTGCACAATATTGCGCATTATTGCATCATGAGATGTAAGAAAGTTCTACGAAATACGGTAATCCCCCTGTGTAGATAAGGATTCCCGGAATTTAGGATGACGTCATCAGAATGGAATTTTTCTTGAAACATTGAATATCAAATATGTATTGTTTTAGGTGGAAGTTAAGAAGATCTATTGATCTTTCCTATTGTGTAGTTAGAGATTACATCCATTACCTACGCTTTTAGAAAGTTTGAATCGGAAGTTTGACGTTTCTAGAAATTTCTAGAAAGTTGAATCAGAAGTTCGAATGAATTATATAATGATAGGGTTTGACCATTTGGTTGATACATTTAGGGTCAAGGTCGGTAAGGTAGGGACCTACATAATCGACCGAGACATGGATTCATGTCAGATCCTTACCTTATCGACTGATGGTGAAGCAGATTTCTGCCTTATCGACTGAAGGTAGTTTCGGTTTCCTCCTTGCCGAGTAGTAACACTTCATATTTCTACCTTACCGACGGATGATAATGCAGATTACTACATTACTAACTGATGTCAATGCAGATGTCTACCTTACCTGTTGGTGATGACTGCATGGAAATGCTTTATTTTGATGATTTTGACTTTCATGTTATTCATATTGCACTTCAGATTAAAATGAGTGAATTTTAAAAAGCGAGATGCAAAATTTGTGAATAATTAATTTTAAACGACTTAGTTACATGATCCACATTGAGGAATTATTCAATTTTAGCCTAAGTATGTAATTGTTTAATTTTTAGCGCTTCCAGTTTAAATTCAATAATTTCAGAAGTTTGCAATTAGAAATCATATAAGTTTCAACGTTTTTGGAATAATTAAACTATGAGGATTTATAATTTTTTAATTTTTTAATTTTGAGCTGTAAAAATGGTGACCTCTTCATACAGAAATCTGAACGCTTGGTTAAGAAAAATCTATCCAATCACTTTGAATGTCATTTGATACATTTTGATGTAGTAGATGCCTATATTATTAAATTTTATCATCTTTAAAACATATATTACTTCAATTTAAAATCACAGTTTTAAATGAGCAATTCTAAAATATTTATAGTCTTGTTATGTTAGGGTTGTAGATCAGATAAAAATAATTTAAAATGTTCAGTTTTTAGGGTTTCGTAGCCCCAGGCAGAAACTCTTATAGTTTCGGTCGGGTGTCCGTTCGTCCGTCCATCGTACGACCCATTATGGACATAGGGTCCAAAAATGAATAGGGCCTAAAGCTGACATAGTACCCAGAATTGACCAAGGAGCCAATATGGTTTTATAGAAATATATTTTATTCTCTTAAACAAAATTGCATTATTCTTGAATTATTGTAAAGAGATTAAACTTGTCACATGTACTCACGTCTGTAGCCAAATATATTATACTGATCCACTCCAAATTTTAATGAGAAGTCTTTAGTAACACATTCTGGATACATATTGCAGAAATTTTCGATATATTGAATAGTTTTTGAAATTTTATCATTTGTGTGATCTCTAAATTTTCATTGTTTAGACTTAATACGTAAATTTTAAAAACTATTCAAGATTTTGAAAATTCCTGCAAGATGCATTAAGATTCTGTTGATTTTAATTTCTTGTTGAAATATGGAACAAATCGTTTCGATAAATTAGGATGCTTTAACCTTAATGAATAATTTCAGTCCTAAGCATTGAAACTGGAAATTCAAGTGACTAAATTTCACCATAAGTTTAAACAATAAAAATTTCCATATAAATAGTTCTATTTCATGATAAAATTTATTTATGAATTTTTTTAAACATTATCGATAAAAGACAAAATTTGGATTGTAAACGATATTTTAATATTAGGAAATGATTATGTTTTTAACGTATGGTTACCACACTATAATTTATGAACTTTTTCAGATATTTTTTCTAGTTCTACCTGAAAAAATCACCTATGAAAAATAGAACTTGGAATCAAATTTAAATGAATTCGAATATTCTTCCTAGTTCTACCTGAATTAGCTTTTTTTCATAAGCGCAGTTGACTGTCCAAAACATGAAAACAGTCCTTAAGCTCTAAAATTCTTGTTGTTTTATATATTGGCTTTTTAACAAACAATTTTTTCCAGAAACTTGGGTCTTCTTGAATATTCAGGTGAATTATGAATAAATTTAAAAAAATTTCATTTGAAAAGTTGCATCTTGGGAACAAATTGACGTAATTAAATTTTTTCGCGGAATATTTTATAGAAAGTTGAACCATTTCACCAATTACCAAATTGTCGTACAGTTTCCGAAAAAACTGAAAAGTGAATTTCTTCAAAAAGGCTACCCTTAATTTTTTTCTTGCTTTTTGTAGATTCATAGTAATATGAGGAAGATATCCTATGAGTTTCATCATCGCTAAACTATTTCTTTATATAAAAAAACTTATTGTTTAATATTTAAAATAAATTTGTTTGAATATTAATTCAATTTTCAAACATATATTTTAATATCTCAAGTTGAAAAATACCGAAAATATAATTGACAAACTGGAAAATTTCAAAAATTTAAAATTAAAAAAAGTAAAACTGACGTAAATACTTATTAATGAAATTGAAATGTTTCAAAATTAAAAGTTAATGAAACTAGAATAATTCAGAAATTTTTGAACCAGAATTTCTAAAATCCCGAAATTTTAACGTTACGTAATTAGTAATTTATTGAAATTAGTAAATGCCCGAAATTTGAGATTACTAAAATTTCGAATTCCCAACCAAACCAAAATTTAAATTAAATATTTTTTATCTGTTACAATAATGCTTTATTTTATACCATGTAGGGTAAGTGCAGCAGTCTCCGGACACGTACCAGTAATCGGACGAATATCTATATTCTCCTAACCAAATTGTTATAATGTTATAAAAGTCTAGTCATGTGAAAGAGATTGACATTTATTTTCTAACCCATTTTTGACAATTTGCCAAATTTAATACTTTTTTATAATGGCCTTCTGAAAGTAGTGTACGACCTTAGAATCGTTGTCCGACCATCGGTATATTTACCCTGTGCTGCATACTGTGTAGATTTAAATTAAAAAGAGATGTTCTAGATTTCAAACTATTTCTGAATTTTGAACATTCGAGTTTTGAAATTTCAGTAATTTAAGGTGAATTTACAGATATCCCATTACAATTTCAATGTGAAGGCATCATAGAATTAACAACATCTCTTTAAAAACGATTTTGGAATTTACATTCTGAAGATTTGTGAAATTGATGTGTCATAAAAACCGTTTCTTTGTGTGATCAATACATTATATTATTGAAATGACATATTCCTCTTTTCTTAGACTGCGATCTCACAAATTTTGAATTCAAGCTATTTAAAGCCTCAACTTTTGGAAACATGAAAATTAACACACATGTGAAAATTACTATCTCTAGATGCTGACGTAGATCATGCGTGGAAAAATTTCGTTCCCAATCGCCAGGTGTAGTTTTAGATCTGATTCATTCTCGACTTTAACGTTTTCAAGGACAGTAACGCGCAACGCTTTATTTTGTCAAGTTCTTTCGGCTGCCTAAATGTTGGTTATCGCTTTTGTCAATAACATGATAGTGGAAAGTATATGTGTATAAGTAAAATCAATTTAAAACCTTTACAGTTACATAGAAAAAAATCCACTGAAAGTCAGTTGTATCTCTAGCAAGATGCGGATGTTTGCTTTTACTCTGCTCTTGAATTTGATGATATTCTTTAATTCTGTTCGTAAGTTGATCATATTATAACATTAAATCCGTCATATATTCAAATATCTAATCATATATATATAGATACTCAGTTCAAATTTGCATTTGACTTTGAAAAACTGGAAACATATGTTATTATCGTTGTACGTATTTCGTTATGCTGCGTAATTTTGTGTTTAACGAAAAATGTGTGGTATTGTTATACAATAATTTGTTGTAAATTCTATGTTACTGTTGGTTGTGAAACCAAGTTTAATGCAAACCCGTTGCATTCACTTTCCCTTCATGAAAAAGTCTCAATTCTAAATATTTGAAACTAAATGAGGGAACATTTTTAGAACCAGTTGCAGATATTGGATGCATAATAAAAATTGATAAGGTTGGAAACGAAGTTTTTGCCAACATATGCTTCACAAATTTTATGTTACATCTTTTCGTGTAACGCTAACATCTGTTTCAAATATTTCACTTCATATATGTTTCCTTCCTTCTCTGTATCTAAAATCTTTTTGGCACTTTATTAACGAAATTGAAGACCGAGGCTTTTTTCATGCTCCGAACTTTAAATGTTATCAAAATACTTTATGTCAAAAATTTCTTGTAAACATTCTTGATGCGCAGATATAAAGGCCACTTCACTTTCTAACCAAAAACTTGGGGGTTCGCTAAAAATACTCGTTAATAAAAAATTCTTATATAAATTCTTGCAGATGCAGGTCCCCAACCATTGGATGATGACCAACAGCAAAATAGATTGCGCCGAGATAGGTTTGGAAGGGACATCATAAGGGACAGAATTACTGGTGAATGGCGTTTACTTGCCCGCGAGGAACGAGAAAATCAAAGGCAGCAATTGCGAGGTGCGGATTCTAATAATGATTCTCAGCTTCTCAAGGGAAGGGGGAACGTGAACTTTAGATACTTATTCCAAGAAAATACTTTTTCTGAATAAGCCCCTGGGGTTTTCTTTGTAAAATAGTGTCTGCTCCAAGTAAAGTTTTTAGAGACATATGTTAATATTAACCGTCATTTCTCAAGTTCTTAGCATATTATATTTGTCTTAAGATAATAGAACATTGTTGTGATTCAGAAAACAGTGTTAAAATTCAATTTCTTGGACAATTGTCACTAGCATCACAATTCAGTGCAATTAATTATTTCTAAGATAGTGATTTTATCAAATCTGTAAATTAATTATTGACTACCTTTTCCTTATGAATTTAGTTCAACGACCGCAACCAGCATGGCGAGATGATGGTAAATATATATACCGTCCCGAACAAGGTCGTCGTCCTGTTGGAGTATTCATCGATGGGGAGATTTACACATATCCAATTGAAAACGGTAATTTCAAAACTAAAAATTAACCTAAAGTACCTATTAGAAAACTTTGCCTAAAGCGTCTAGTGTTTTTCTAATTATGAAGTGTCCTCATGGTCTAGAGTCTCTTGTTACTTGCGCTCAGAAAATCTTCATTATACTTCGTATTTATAAACTGCTACTAAATTTTTTGATTCAGAAGAAAAATACGAAATTTAATTTATTGGTCAATTACTAGTAGTCCCACAATGTATTACAATTTAGTATAGAAGTTCTAAGATGATGATTCTTTTCAAACTTAAAATTAATTAATGACTATATTTTCCTTAATTTAGGGATTCGAGAGCCATTTGTTCCTCGAACTGGCGATTTTTATCTGCTTGGACCTATCAGATTACAGTATTGGGCGGACGAACCGATAAAGTGGCAAGTGATGCCTGACTAGGACTAATATGAACTTTCTCGTCCAGCGGGTAATTTAGGAACTAAAATGCAATAAAAAGCAAATATTATATGAAATTTATTTAATTATTTAAAGAAGTGAACTAGTAAAGCCCTTTTCAAAAGATCACCTCATACCGTAAACATAGATTGAACAATCTGAACAAACTAAATAGCAAATCTTAGGCTATTCAGTCTACGTTGATGTTGATAACACTGTGCACAGATATTTTGAATCGTAATGAAAGTAAGTTCTTTGCGTACAGCTTTTTCTTAGTTGAGGGGTATTTTGGGTTTCTATGAAAGCTTCTTTATCCCAATATCAATTAAATATGAAAGTGTCCGTGCCTAAAGCCTAAATTTGTTGAGGTGCAGTGAAAACAATTCACATTTGTTTAGTACTCCTAGCACAGTAAACCCCAGTGATATAATTTATCTGAAGTTGAATAAAAACGTTGCAAACAATTGATAACTACAATTATCCGACGACGGATAATTTTTATCTGCCTCGTGATAAAAATTATCTGACTTCGGATGATTGTAGTTTTCAATTGTCTTCAGCGTTTCTATCCAACTTTGGATAAATAACATGTCGGGGATTTACTGTGAGTATACTTACCTATTCAGTAGTTTTAAATCATATATTTTTTTAAATGGTTGAAATAAAAACCTTTTTATCTTTTGTTTACAGAATTAAGGGAAGAACGAAAGAAAAGGCGCCTAATACCAACTAGAATAATGTTGTTTGTCCCTCCCAATACTTCGAAATTATGAAAATCCAACGATGATTTCGCGTTCGAAAGTTTAATGAAAATACGAAATTAAAAAACGATGTTAAATTAATAAGATAAATAAAATGATTTAACACAGCAAGAATTCTTTTATGACGATCACATTATTAAAAGTTCACATTTCCGCAAAGAGAATTTATTATTCGCACACCTCACCTTATTCTCAAGTGATTCAATTTTTATTTTTTTTTTAGATTACTTATTATAATATTCCTACAAATTTAAGGTTGCTGACTTCAGATTTTGTTTATTTACAAAATCTTTCATTAATAAATAAATTGTGAAGAAGGAAAAATCAAAGAAATATTTTGTAATGGACTAAAAACACTGCGAACGAACTTATAGACGTAAAAATTCATTTAGAAACACTTTCCTAATGTAAACTATTAGTTACTTACACAAAATTATTACTATAAAAAATATTCATGAAGAAGTGCCAAGATTTAATTATTTTTTAGAGTGATAAAAACTCCTGCAAATAAACAGGAATACAACGACCAAATTTGGAACACAACAACAAAAAATAAAAAATTCTCTCACTGCGATCTGATAAAATCCAAACAAAGCTCTTTTCCTTTGGATAAAAAACAAAAAAAGGAGGAAAAAAAAAATGAGAAGGCAACCAACCACATCCCCTTCCTTCTCTTTCTTTCTTTTTTTTTTATTTTTTCTTTTTTCTTTCTTTCGTCCTCTTTTTATTTTTAAAAAATCACAACAAAAAAATCCTTCATCAGACAACAATAAAAATAAAAAACATTACCAACGTTTCGGCACTCCCATAGTACCC
>JAWWEA010024830.1:0-16513 GCA_035222095.1 Andricus quercuspetiolicola | reverse complement strand
TAAGGCCTCGCACGTAATTTTAGAAGCTAGGGTATCAGGTTACAAGAAGCAAGCCGCTATGAATTCGCTGAGCAATCCTTTTTTTAAATTTAGCACAAAAAAATGCTCAGGTGACCTACAAATTTCAAAATACTGGTAAGATTAAATCTTAACACATTCAGATTTAGATGTAACGTCAGGATGAAACCCTAAGCCTAAAGATGCAATATCAAAACGCATCAAGATGAAATTACTTAACACTTGTTTCAATAATACAAGTTATTGAGATTGTAAAAAGAGGGCAATGAGACGCATCACGTACCGCAATGTCGCTTCTGAAATTCTCTGACCTGAAAATATGTTCAAAATAACTTATCAGCAATTTAACAAGGCAACACCTGTGTTGACTAAATCTCTTGTGATGAGATAAAATCTTTGCAAAGGTGATCAATAATTTCTTAATTCTAAACCAGCAGAATTAAGAAATTGCCGACTTGAATTAAAAAAAGACTTATCTTGTGTACACTTTGTGCAATCTAAGGAGAATCATCTCACAAAATTCTCAGGAGTTTCTTAAGACATTAAGACAGAGCTGACCAGAAATAAACAAAATAAATCTTATATTCTCATGAGAATAATGAGAATACGTGAGGAGAAATGAAACACATATCGTAGATCCAAAGTGTTGACTACCCTTGCTAATCTCGAGACAAAGAGATTTCCCTATTTTATCTCTACGCCTTCTAAGACCGAGCACCTACCATTGATATTTAGAAGTACGTCACAGTTCACGTGAATAATAGTCAGAACCTCTTTGCTTGACACGTAAAGGTCAACGTGTCACGAGACAAGTAGACCTTTAGTGAAGGGGGTTGCTCTGGGTTTGTGTAACGGGTTTTCGCAAGGATTTGCGTCTCCGCCACAATCCACGTATCTGGTCAAGAACTTGTCTTTTCTCTCGCATCTCAAAACGAGGTCCAAAATCTTTGAATTCTCGTCAGGACCGAATAAAAGAAGTCTCGAAGTGTTCCCACCCTTTGGTCAGGCCGTTATCGCTGCCACTAAGCGAGTTTTTAGTGCAAGTGTCGTCATTGAGTAAAATAGTATCCTACGATCGACTTTGAAAAAATGAGGGCTAAATCTCTGACCTTTGGACAAAAGTACCAACGGCAAACTGGATGAAACTTGAATTGAAAAATTATCAAGAAAGTATCAGGATTCGTTGTGAAAACTCTTGCGATTGTATGTAAATAATAACTGTAATATAATAAATAATGACTGTATCGTTTCGAAAATTACATAGGAAATTTCTAAACCTAATAAAAGGAATGAAAATGTAAAGACAAACCAGTATCTAATAATTATTGAACCACCCAAAAATAGTAAACAAGAGAATAAAGTAAATTCCTGAATTAATAGGAAGGTAGAGAACTCACAACCATCTTCCGCAACGAGGAGCAATAAATAAATATCAACACTCAATTAGGTACACTACTTGAGCGACTCATGGGAGAACTTAATAATCAAATTACACATGGAAGACTAGTATCAAATTGAGGAAGCGCAGCTTCAATGCGAGACTGAAATTCTAAAGCAATTAATCAAATTAATTAAATCAAAATGCAACCGCAACTGCTCATCTATATAAACATACCAACCAATCAGGTTTCAATCCCAATGTAAACGCAACTCCTCGTGAAAATACTGGCGATCCTGTTGAATCAGTATTAATAATTGCACAATCCATCGCAGAAACACTTGCTCTACAGCAAGATTCAAGTCACGTGCCCGAATTTGATGGGAAAAACATGCCCATACAGGATTTCATGCAGGACATCGTGAATGGTGCATCCTACATCCCGATATATTGCGAATCATCATACATAAAAAGAAAGAAAGGTATGCATCATGTAAACCTTTCTAATGGTATTTTAATGAATTATACTACATACGATTGAGACGTCAGGAATCTTTCAATGATTTTCATGATCGTATGGAATTACGTTTAAGTGGAATACAAACATCTCTCGGGTTCGAAAATACGATTGAAGAAGATGCTTCAAAACTTTCTATAAAAGATCTACCCGATAAAGTTTCGTATACAGTGGACGCCGGAGATCCTCGTCAAAAAAGCACTCTCATCTGAACTCTTGCTGTCGAAATTCTTTATATGACAAGTATCAACCCAATCATTGTTGTGAGGTGGACGCAATCCTAAGTCAGAAAAATGTAGAGCGTCCCACCACGATCAAATCTTTTGAACAAAAATATGCAGAGTGAGTAATGTCACTGATGAATCTCCAGTTATAAAACTAGATATTCCTGAATTATATTTTGGCAAAGGTAAATGCTTTATTGATACTGGAGCTGAGGTAAGCCTTGTGAAAATAACTGCACTTAGCATAAATGCACATATTTGTACTCATGAAGCTTCTGCAATAACTGGTATAACCTTCAAATGTTTGTATGTTACATACCCCCACCCCATTGAATGAAAGAAATTAATGTTGAAAATAATAATTTCAAATTTCCAAATAATGATTTAGTGGATAGCCACATCAATCATAACGAGGTGAATGTAACCCAAGTTCGTACAAATTCCTCGAGTCAACGTTACTCACGCTAAGGCTCTGAGAATTGAAAACATAGAAATATGGTAACGAAAAAAATGATAAATCAAAATGAGCCTTATTTTAAATTCTTAAAAACAAACATTTTTATCCCTTAGTAACATTGTCTCTAAGTCATCTGCCCTAAATTCGTTTCCTTTTTCTTCCTTTAAAATAGGGCAATAAAAATTTCAGTCTGCAAGGGCATGCGGAAACGACCATGTAAAGATTTTATAAATTGCATATGCGTATACATGTATAATTATGTGATGCTCAAAGGAATGAAGTGTAAAGCAAAAATAGATGAAAGATGAATTCATAATTGTAAACTTTTGTGTGCATATACAGAAGTCTCGCGGTTAAGCACCTTTGTTTTTGTTCTACATAGATACACGCACTTAACGCAAGCTGCTGTCTGTATGAATACATAGAAGAAATGTATTGGTGCTTCTCGACGAACGCCAGCCGACGCACGATATTACTCATCTCCTTAATCTCATTCTACCCTTCTCCACCAGCCTTTCAACCTTCAACGTACCTGGAAACAAATAGTTAAATATCTTTGGAAATAATGAACCGAATTTTAAAAAAATAAAAATATCTCAGCAATATGGGAAATTTCTAAAATTAAGAAAGGGTCAAGCATAATGTATTTCCAAATTTTTGAAAAAAAAAGTGAGACCTTTCAATTATATCTCGAAATTAATAAAAATCAAAATTTCATTTCATCAGGAATAATGGCAAAATGTATTCGAAAGTCAACACAACGGAATTCCCTATTGCACAAAATAATAATTCTTTCACGCTAAATGCAATAATAAAAATGTCAGGGCAATTCGCAACCATGATGAATTTGCAATCATGATGAATTCGCAATAAAAATTCAACTGGTCAATAATTCCATTCTCTCATTCCCGCTATTCGCATTTCACCAACCAGAAAAATGTCTTATATAGCAAAATTCCCCTCTCAAAAAAAATTGTCGGCGCATCGACGACGAGCATCGATCGAGATTGATCACGGCAGTTCGGCGAGCTTCTTCACCCGAGTAAGAAGTCTCGAAAAGGATCGCTTCTCAGACACCTTGTAACGCCCGTCCCAGTTGAATATTACAACGATATCTCGACGTTACGCCTCACGGTTTGCTCCACAAAGTTAATATTATAAATCCGAGAGAGGAAAAGATTAAAGGAAGGGGTAGACAGTTTGCTCTTCGAAATTTAAACTGTTAGATCGGAGAAGGCCAATATTAAAAGAGGGGTAGATGTGTGAAAATATAATAACTTTTTCTAACTAGGGCGCGTTTGACACCGAGAAATGTGAAAGGACGTAAAAAGATTCGCTGACCTTTTTACTTTAACAGAGTGTTAATTGAACTTCAAAATTTCAAGCGAAAACCGCTTCAAGGCATAAATTCAGACGGAGCCGCGAAATGAAATTAACAAAACAGAGAACCGCTAAAGAATGAGATATCTTATTGTATCTCAAAACGATAAGGAATCCCATTCAAAAGGGTTGTATTTGAATTTGCAAAGGGAAATCCAATGGAAATAAAGGAGTCTGAAAGAGTATCCTTTTGTTCCTGGTTTAAATAGGACACTGAAATTTTTCTTTGTGAAAACAAATAAATACGCGAATAGGTGGAAACGAAGGTGCTCGTTTTGCAAACGCGAGTTGCAGACTGTGTGCGTGTGAGTCGCTTTTGGAACTAGAATTATCCTGTGTTAAGGACAACGAAACAAATTCAAAAAAGGTTATATTCCGGCCCAAAAGAGAGGAATGCCCTCCGAAAATAAAGCTTCGGACTACCTTCCCCCCTTTCGGTGATTTTAAGAATTGAAGTGTATACTATGACAAGAGATGAGTAGAAAAGTTGTATCGTTTTGATTTACTTTAACCCTCATATAAATGTATTATCTCTGCGTCATACAAAATATGTGCGATAAGTTTTCTCGATTTGTTGTAAAGAAGAGAACAATATATTCATATCTGTACTTTGAAATCATGACTTACACGGGGTACATATTCAGGGGGTTGTTTGAGTAAACGCAAATACCTTTCTATGTAAAAAATTGAGATTATTATCTTTTAGAACAACAACCTACCTATTGCTAGTTTCAATAGAACAAAAACAAGAAATATAAAGTAAACGAGGGAAGAATTTTCACTCATCAAATCATAGGTTACTCCCCCTTGGATGAGGAGAATTGAATGCACGATCGCCCACGAAAATTTAAAAATTCATTACAAAGGATTTTGAAATATTAACATCTTATAACAGTATGTCAGTTTCGAGCTTCCGCAAATTTAACCACACTGAGAGAAATTTTCACAGCGCTATCAACTTCATATTCAGTTGAGCATATTCAGTTGAATGACTTGAATATGTGATTCATTTAACTACATCGCAGTTGAGTTGACAAAATCGAATTTTTCAATTCAATTGCGTCAGATAGTTGAAACTTTTGTTGGACTGAATAATAAAAACGTTAAGCCAACTAACTCGAAGTGAGCTGAATGTTTCATGTAGTTGTCTCAACTGCGCCAACTGTTCGGCTTCACATAATGTGCTAGTCATGGTAAATAGATGAAGAGTTGTTTTGACTCCGAAACTTTTTTATAAAACAGGATGCATTTGTTCTCCCAAGCGTGCCCGGTAGTCATAGTAAATCTGCGAGTGAGACTAAATCGAATGTTTAGCAGTTGAATTTACTGAACGGAAGTTTCGGCTTAACTTTACAGAATAATGCAAACGTTAGTAGTGTTGAATAAAAAAAAATGTTCAGCCGACAGCCTGGAAGTGAGCTGAATGCTTCATGCAGTTGTTTCTACTGCATCAAGTTTTTGCTTAGCATAGAGTGCAAATAGTATAAATAAGTTGAAAAGCTGTTTGGAATCAAATTTATGGGTATTTCACTTACTACAACAGTATGTGTTAGATCGCAGTAAAAATTATGTATCGTATTAAATATTTGAATAGCATTTAGAATACATTCCATAGTTACTATTAATTTCTTGATGCATTTTTTTTCTTCTCCACTCAAAAATGAGAATTCGGTACACATATAAGTTATATTTCACCTTGTAGTTAGTTTAAGAATAAAATAATTTTGAGTCATTTTTTAACTCATTATTACATTCTCATCGAGAAGTTATTAGATTTGTGTAAAATTTAACCCCCCCCTCCCCCCCACCCCCGTTTTCGTCAAATATCCACGTTTTGAGACCCCCTGAAGGCAAAAAAAAGGTTTTTACGAATGTGTCTGTCTGTATGTCTGTCTGTGGGCACGATAACTTTTGAAAAAATTAATGTATTTGATTGGCCTTTGGTACACAACTTCAGTGCCAGAACTTGATCGAACTTGGGAGCGAAGCGAGCCGCGCGCCAAGCGCGCGATGAGAATGTGCCAGCGCGGCAGGCAGATTTTTTTTTGCTTAAATTTGTGCTCATTACAAACTATTTTTCTACGTGACACAATAATATATACTATATGAAAATCAAGCTAAACGTTCCATTTTGAAGTAATATAAAAAAATGAAATACATTTTTTCTATAAATTTTTTCACCCGCGCATTTACGATTTTCCGCGAGTGCTATATTGACATTGTGTAGCCAGTGAATAAAATGTGCAAGGGTGCACTAGTGTTAACGGTACGGTACTGCCAAGTTGGCGTTTTCAATTGTTTTCGCTCGGCGTTTTTATTACGTCGTCAATCGTTGTGTTTTTTCGCCAACGCCGTGGTGTATAACGGTACGTATAAATTGCATAAAAATTCACGATTATTGATAATTGGTGATTTTCTTACAAGAACTCTTTGTTTTTCTCAAGTTTCTTCACCATTCTTCACCGCGATGGCAACTATCCGGGAGGTTTTCGTCGGACTCGGGATTCCGGAAAAGTTTATTACCGAATTCGAAGGTAAGCCACGATGTTTTCATAACCTATACACTTTTCTCATATGATTTTTTTTATTCCAAAATAATTGCAAAAAATAGGGATATGTGGTTTTGATTGTCCATCAATTTCTTGAGCGCCGTTATGCACTGAAATAAATAATTGTGCACATTTTCACAATTTATAACACCATGATCCCCAGTTCAACAAATTCAGAAATGAAAAATCATGAATTCTGAAATGTATACAGATAATCAATTTTTATATACCTTGTGTACAATCATGTAAAAATTTGCACAATCCCGGTCGCAATAAATACTTTTTTTTACTTTGCAATTTTTTGTGCTGGGCTAGCTTCAAAAATATGTTATTTTCCAATTTGTTACGTCATATTTTTTTTTTCAAATTCTAAGAACTCAAAACCCCACATCAAATAATAAAAGAAAATCGTTTTTTTGTACTATGAATTACAATTTTTTTAATGAATGATATAAAATTTGCAAGTAAAACACTAAAACTCTTCAACTTTTTTCTGAAAGAATTGTAATCATTTTTCTATCGAAATCAATTCACACAACTTAACATACATGTGCAAAATAAGAATGTTCATTTTGAATTTCAGTTAAAAATATTTCAATAATCGATTTATTAAAAAATTTTTGAAACGATTCGGTTTGAATGAACTATTTCAAATATTAGAATTTTAAATTATAAATTGTTAATGATTATAGAGTCAATATTGAATTAATTACCTCATAATAATTATTTTTAATTCCATTTCTTCATTTAAATTCATTTTATTTTTAATTTGTGTAATTGATTTCTAAAATTATAATAAATTATTCCAAAATTTTTAATTATTTATAACAATGAATTTTTCAAATAGTCAATAGGTAATCATATTGAACATAAATAAATAATAATAACTTTTTCATTCAAAATAATGTTAATATCTTGAATATTGTTGTCCAGGTTATAATAATTTTTGGAAAATTAAAGTAAAATAACGTATATTTTCAAAAAGATGAATGCATATTCTATAAATGCGAAACAATCTCGTCGTAAAGTTTTCTAAGGTCACTTTTGTTCATTTATTTCCCATGTTTAAATTTTTTTTTATTATAAATAAAATTACTTTGAATATACAAAATTTCAGTATCCTCTCAGCGATCATAGCAAAGCCATACTAGGAAGAATTGAAATTTCACTTCTCTTTTCATTGTGTGAAATATACGTATATGAGTTGAAAATTTTTCAAAAAGTTTTTCAACTATAAAATAATTGTGTTTTAAATTTAACACTATTATATATGTATAATGTGGGAAAGCGAACGTTGTAATAATCAAACAAAAAACAAAAAAATTAATTTCCATTAGAAATAAATTTAAGAAAATATAAGAATAAGTACATAATGAGAAATTATGAAAATCAGTATTACGGAGCGGAAAAAAACTGTAAAAAAATTAAAGTCTTGAAATTATTGAGTAACGAAAATTCAGCATTCAGAAGAGAAAAAATGAATAATCAATATATTATATGATATATTATATTATATTATGTTATACATTATATTGTATTCTACATGTATGTGTCACAAAATATTTCGTTTTATAATATTCAACAATGTGTCATATATTTTTTGAACCACTTTCTTTTTTAGTTTTCATTATATTGCATTTCCATTTTTCTTTTGAGAATTAGAAGTTGGTACTTTTGACCAGCTTAAGACTTTTACCTTGTCGTTTTAGCTTTTCATTCTTAGTTAATTTTTTTTCTTCTTCGTTTTATTTTTTCAGATACAGGTATAGAGCCTGAAATGTTGAAATTCTTCGAAGAGAAGGACTTCGACCGATTTTTTCCAGAATTGAAAGATAAAGTTGTTTATCGATACCAAATAAAGGCGTATGTGGCAGCAGGAGAAGAGGTTCATTTTTCTTGAAACAAAATTTTCAACGTTGTACTTTTTTTGTGCAACCTACCTTACTATTTTGATTTAATGAAACAGTATGTTATAAACCTAGGGCATAAAATTAAATCAGATTAGAAAAAGTTTTAGTAGGTTGGTATTGGATTGAATCAATTAAGCCAGGTGAAAAAAATTTAAGTTAAAAAAAAAAAATTTTTTTTAATGTATAATGAAAATAGCAAAATTTTAGAGAAAAGATTTACGATACCCATTCCAAACGAAGAAAATTTTTGTCGAACAAGAAGAAATTGCTACAGATAAAATATTTCACTCTAATAGAAGAATCACTGATCTCACATTACTTACAAAATTTAACCTGATATGGTAAAGAATATGAGATTTGGATTTTGTTGTATTTTACCAGTTTTTCTCATTTTTTAAGAACTATATTTATGTTTATTATTATATTATATTTATTATATTTTATCAACGCTTGAAACCGAAACCGTAACCGAAACCGTTATTCAATCCGCGGAAAAAAACCGAAACCGAAACCTTTTAAAACTCCTAAACCGGTTACAATCGGTTCTTTCAAATTGCATTTCATTGATGAGAACAAACGATTTATACAGGGTGTATCAGAAACTACGGAAAATTTGCATAATTTTTTTTCAGATTTTTTAAGACTAAAAGTCCTCTGCCACTTTTTACAAAACTCAAAATTAAAAAAGATATTTTTGAGTTTGAAATTCAACCAATAAATGCGCTCATCCGACGAGTGGGAATAAAAGCCACGGACTAAAATTTACCAAAATTTTGCTCATATTTTTCTGAGTCAAAAAGTCCTTTTCCACTTTTCTTTAAACTTAAAGTCAAAAAAGATAATTAAGTTAGAAGTTTTAACCAATCAGATTTCTTGAATGTAAAACTCGAATATCTTTTTTGATTTTGAATTTTTTAAAAAGTGGCAAAGGACTCTTTGACTCCAAAAAACATGGAGAAATTTTCGATAGATTTTGGGTTGTGATTTTTATCCCCACTCCTTGGAGAAACGCTTTTTTTGGTTAAATTTCAAACTCGAATATCTTTTGTGATTTTGAGTTTTGGAATAAGTGGCAGAGGGTTTTCAGTCTTAGAAAAATCTGAAAAAAATCAGGCAAATTATCCTCCGTAGTTTCTGATACACCCTGTATGATTTGCCTGTATTTAAGAGATTTTGAAAAACACTTTGTATCGGTATTACTCAAAAACTGTCATGCAACTCGCAAAAATCTTTCGGTATGAGGTTTCGAGGGTTTTCCATCAATTTCCGGGATTTTTGTATCTGACATTTTCTTTCTCTTCCACAGTGTTACTAATTGAAACTAAGTCTAAATAATTTTTTACTTATAGGTTCCACAATCTCGCGACGTCGAAAACGGGGAATCTAATAGCGACGCTGAAAATAGCTGCCCACCTAGTAAACGTCCAAGGACAGAACTCCACCACAAAAGCAAATACAGGGAACGAGTGAGAAAGGGAGAAAAAACCTATGTTTCTAACTTGCTGAATCGAAGTTTTCATACGAAGTGTATTATAACCGAATACAAAAAAAAAGGTTTTCTATCGGACAAGACGAGTGTGCTCCTCTGCACCACAATTGCAGAAGATTTGGTGACTGACTTGACCAGGTTTGTGTGAACGATGCACTAAGTGAATTCGCAATTTGTATGACTGTCATATTCACTTATTTACGCTTTATTTCCAGTACCTTGACTGCCCAAGATTACATCGATATCACGGCAGAAATTGTTCAGCTTTTTCCCAACGAGGATCCAGACGTCTACTACATACCTCCAGTATTGAAACGGCAGTCCAAAGACAACGCTTCAGAAAAATGTCGAGGACGTTTATACTATGCTTTAGTGAACAAACTAAAAGTTTGTCGAGAAATGTGCTTCCAAGATAAAAATGAGGCGGTAACAAATACTTCAGGTCTAATTCACATTGATCCTTGTTCAATCGGTAAATACTCATACTCCACTTTTATAATGTGCAATATACTTTACTCTATTAAAACTTGTGTTCCAATTCTGTGTTACAGACGACGTTCTTCGAAGCAAACAGTGGCTGCTTCATAATCGAGAACCTTTTGAAGAGTTGCAAAAGCATTGGGATATTACAACCATCGATCGCTATAACGATTTGGTAAAGAAGAGTGGGACCACAAGTAAAGTTATTGAATATATGCAAGAATATTCAATAATAAGATCCCAAAAAGGACACATTCTTGTGGATATTGATTATAAGAAACTCTTCCCTGAATCCAATGATCTGTTTTCCTCATGGGACAAGTTTTTCGATCGGCTTTGGAATATTTGCGATCTAAAAGGAAACGAGAAGAACATCAAAGACAAATTCGTCAAGTCTTTGATTGAAACCAGTCGCTCCAAAGACGCAACAACAAGTGAGAAAACGCATTTTTATAATGTGATAAACAATATCATACATAACATAAATTTTTCATTTAATTTTCAGCATAGTATTTCATTTTTTATATTATATGCTAGCAGTAGTAAGAATTAATTTCATAATTAATTAAACTTTCAATTCACTCTAATCAAATTCAATATAAACAACATTTTTGTAGTAAAATTATATTTAAAAAGTACACAAAATTAAACAAAAATGCATTTTGCGAATATGAACAATTTAAAAAACTATAACGTAAAACATCTTTTCTTATACTTATTCCCGAGGTCATTTGATTTTTATGCACTTCAAAATTTTTATTTTTTACACTCTAAAAGTGTTGCATATTTAAATATTATTTCTAGATTCCAGGCAGTTTGCGCAGATGATGCTACTTCCGTACCTTGTGTCTCCAAGAACACGGTACAGCACTCCATCAAAAAAAATTTGGAAGCCAACTTCGATTGAAAGTCAAAATTCTTTTGCTGTTTTTACTCTGGTGAGACTGCCTTCTTTTGCACAAGTCCTATTAATTACCATGTTTTAGATATCTGAAGAATCAGGCAAACAATTTTTTGCCATAGGGTTCAAGAATAATTAAAAACAAGATAATTTTTTTTCTTTATTTCATGTGCACATTTCTGCAGAATAATGAACCTCGTGTTTTTTGTAGAATTCTGTACAAAACTTTGAAAATTCCATTTGTTATTATTTTATCTAGTTCAATTTCGGCGTAAAGTCAAAAGTTAGCAACAGTTTTGCTCTCCTGAAAGTAAAAAATAGTAGAGCTCAATGAAAATATCATTTAACTTGCTTTTTCTGCAGGAAATAATTAATACATTTAAGAAAACTACTTTTATTCTTTGTCATTATTAGAAACAGAAAAACTTGAAGTGAGGCCCACTTTTCCCAATCTGTTTTTCCCAATGAAGTTTACTGCCGAAATCCATTTTTTCCACATTTTTTTATAGATGCATATATTGTGTGCTGCGTGACAAAAAATCGTTTATGGATTGATTAAGATTATTTACGTTGAACAAGTTCAAAGATAAAAAAATTTTTCTTCAAAAAAATTTCTGGCAGACAAATTTTCGGTAATAAAATTTTATAGGAAAAGAATTGAGGAATTTAGTTTTTTTAGAAAAAAATATTGAAAACAAAAATTTTAACATAGAAAAATGTGGAACAAAATTTTTTGAAGAAAAATTTTGGGGAAATACGAATTCGGAAAAGTGGGCCCAAACAAAACATTGAATCAAAAATTTTTACTTGAACGAGCAATTAAATGAAACAAATATTCAACTAGAGGAGGAAAATATGGGAGATCATGTTTTTATAAAAACTCTAAGACTATCATTAACTTATGCTATAATGAATGTATGTTTTTTTTGCGTTTAGAATGGTGCGGATATCGAGATGAAACATCAGGAGAAGGTGGAGGAAATGAAAAAGTGGGGATTACCCGTACAGCCTTACATTGTTGGAGCTGGGGATCATTTAGAAAATTTGACATCTTTTTACCTCGTGGTCGATGAAATTAGGTACAAGTTTGAAACTGCGCTCAAATGCTTGGATATATGTTTTAAATCATTCCAATCTTGGTATATTCAATACCCACTTGCTTCTGAACAAGTGTGGATCCTAATTCAAAGAGGGATTTACAAACTTCATACAGACTACGACAAATTAAAGCCACATGTTTCAAAAGTGTTGCAACGCTTACATATGAATGAAGTTGACTCATCTTCAACGTAAGCATAGGTTGTGATAGATTGTTCGTTCATTCCGTTTTATCAACAGCTAAAAGACTTGATGTAAATACAACTCTTGATATTTTTTTAATATTACAATTGAAAATTCTTTTCCAATATTTTATTTTTTGACGGAGTTCACTGCATGTTACATTGTGTCTGTTAGAAATGGAGTACTTGTGTCCTCATTGTAAATATAAAGAAACACATTGGGAAATTTTTGACAATCATTTGAAACTGAAGCATAAAACACTTTTCTACGTTGCCTTAAAATGCCAACAACCACATTGCTCTAGACCATTTAATAATATTTATTCTTTCAAGAAGCACTTAAAGTCTTATCACGTTTCCTCAGCAGTAGGTACTTCAAGTAATTCAAACCTAACTCATTCTGTCAATCAAAACATTATTGACTTAAACTTAGAAATAAAAAATGACAATGAAGCAATTTTATATCAACCTGCGCAACGATGTGACGAAAACGCGCAGCCTATCCCTTGTGCAAAAAGCAAGTATGATCTCAAATTCAGTTTCAATATTCAAGATATTAAGGATTCAGTTACAAAAGCAGTTAGAAATTTTACTCAAAAACTATATTCTAATGTAAAATTGAATAGAAATACGATTCAAGAAATTGTTGATTATACCTCAGATTTTTCCAATGAGATAGTAACGAATATTGTTGAAGGAATTTTTGGGCAAACATTCGAAAAATTTGCCAACAAAGATCAACTTGATGAAGTATTATATTATGTAAAGAATCCATTTATTGATTTCCGGTCAGAATATTTGCGACAAAAAGACATGGAAAAACTTGGTACTCTTGTAAAACCCTATTCCTACTTTATTGATACTTACACTCAAGCGAAATTTCAAAATGGAATTACAACTTTAAACATTAAAGATGCAACTGGTCAAATGATTCCGATGCGACCTGTTTTGAAACAGTTTTTAGAGCTTCCTGGCGTTTTTGACACCATTGTTCGCTTCAGAGAATCAGAACTTAGTAAAACAACTGAAGTGACCTCATTCGTTTGTAGTAAACTATGGCGAAGCATAGAAGCCAAATTCGAAAATAAATTTGTTTTGCCACTAAAGATTTTCGCCGATGACTTCGAAGTCAACAATCCCCTCGGCTCACACGCGACTGTAAATAAAGTTGGTGCAATATATTATCAAATTGCTTCTTTGCCGCCAGTATACGCTTCTATGACTGAAAACATATTCGTAGCACAACTTCACAATTCATTAGACAGAGGTAGATTTGGTCACGATAAAGTACTTAGGTCATTAAAAAATGAGCTGGATGCTTTAGAAAACGATGGTGTAGAAATAAAAACCAAGCAAGGTGTTAAAAAAGTTTTTTTTATTCTTGCTTTGGTGACAGGGGATAACCTGTTCATGAATGAAATCTGTGGAATGCATACAAGTTTCGCGTCTAACAATTATTGTAGATTTTGCCAATCACACAAAAGCGAGATGACACGTGCAGTAATTGAGAATCTCCAATCTCTTCGAACAAAAGCAAATCTAGAACGGGACATTAATGATAAGGCGAACGGAATGTATAAAGAATGTTTTTTCCATTACAACGATAATTTTCATATGCTAGAAAATCTTTATGCTGATATTATGCATGATTTATTGGAAGGAGTTGCCCGTTACGAAATTCCGAAAATTCTCCAAAGTTTGATAACTGATAGAAGTAACAATCTTACGATTGAAATCTTAAATAATCGTATTAGATTTTTTGGTTATGGTTATACGATTTCGAATAAAATCATCCCCCAGTTTTCTAAAAAAAACTTGAATGAAGGATATTATATTTGTTCATCAGGTGAAATGCTCGTTTTAATAAAAAATTTGGGATTCATGATTGGTGATTTGATTCCTGAGAATAATATACACTGGAACTTGTATATTTATTTGCGAGAAATAACATGTGTTTTGCTTAAAAACTCTGTAACTGATAACGATGTATGTAGATTGCGAACTCTAGTAACCGAGCATCATACGTTATATTTACGATTGTTTGATCACTTACGTCCAAAATTTCATTTTCTTCTGCATTATCCACGAATTATGCAGATTGTTGGGCCCATGTGGCAACTGGCTTGCATGCATTTCGAAAGAAAGCACAAAGAGCTTAAAGACAGCATAGCTACCACACGCAGTAGAGTCAACATTTGTTTTACTTTAGCTCTAACGAATCAGCTTCAATGGGCAGGAAGAGTAAATGCTGAAAGAGGTTTTGACAATCGCCTAAAATTCAGAAATTCAGTTCAAATTCCAATATCATCGCTAGACAGTTGCGATGATGTTCAAACTTGTATCGACCAAGCAGGCTTAGCGCAAACGAGAGTTAAGGAAATTTTTTGGGTTGAAATTCATGGTACTAGGTATGTAGTTGACATGGCAGTTGACGTTTCAGATTCGTGTAACGCACATGATTTCCGTGTTATCAAAAATATCCTACTAACTGAAGAGAATGATATTTTATTTATCTCTAAAGCACTCCATATCAATAGATTCAATCACCATTTTCATGCGTTTGAAGTTTTCGATTCAGAAAAATGGGACATTGTGTACCATAAAAACCTACTTAAGTATAAACCCGAAGAGGTACGTTTAATATCAGGGAAAATGTTAATTCCTTGCTAGTATGTAGTGTAAGGTCTGCTACAGTGGGTGAATTTTAGGAATTCAATTCATTACTGAAAAAAAATATTCATTTAGAAAAAATTTATGCAGTGAATGAGTTTATACCTATTTGTGGTTATGATAGTAATTTTTGTATTCCCGTTAAGGAAATCAAAATCTTACATAAGTTAATTTTTTTCAAGATTGATTGATCCGCTATTCCGATGATTGTTCACGATGTTTCAGAGTGGCCTGATGCCACCAATACGTGTTATCAAAACCTCATTGTATTTTACATGCGCTACGAAATTTTGTTTAAGGCGGAGTTTTGTGCAATGGATCGATATAATAAGTTTGTAGAATGTAAGCAAGATTGTGACAAAAAATGTTGAGCAACATTGAGTGTGAAAAACGTGAATATCATATGTACCATTGTAGTTTGGAAAATAAAATAATAAAGCAACACATATCGAAGTAATTGTTTTTTATTGAATATATTCAAATGAAATAATGCAAATCATGTAACTCTTCAAGAGTCAATGGGAATATAATTTTAGTTCCAGAAAATCGTATAATTCTAATAACTTTACTAGCATTTTTAGTCGATTTGAAGCTAACAAAAATTTGCATAAACTCCATATTTAGTTGACATGACTATAAAATAGTTTTCATAGTACAAATGTGTTGTTTTGACAACACTGAAAAGAATTGACTGTAATACTTTTTCTATTCCAAAAAAAAGTTAGTATCAGTTGTTTGAACTGAATGATGAGCTTGATTCAACGTCATGTACGATTAAGTTAACTTGAAAGTTGTTGAATTGAAACCTTCACTCATTTATAGGAAGATTATGAATTATTCGAGTCAAATTCAAAAAGCAATTCAAACAACTAATATTTTCATTTGATGAAGTTCTTAATGCGTTCATTTCAACTTTTAGTACGGTTGATTCAAACTTCTGATACTTGTAAAAACAAAATATTTCTCACGATCAATTGAATTTAACGATCTACTAAATAACATGAAGATGTCTACGCTTACGAATATGGCAGTTCGCCTAATAAAAAAGAAAGTCACTTGAACTGCTGCTCTTGGAGTCCTCGCGCAGTTGACCCAACTACATGATGATGTTCGCCGTATTCATTGTCATGGCGTAGTTGAGCCAACTACATCTCAGTTGTCAACACTGTTATTTCTCTCAGTGTAGAGAAGAGGTAATTAAAAATTTAGATACCGCAAATGATACGCAATCTAGGTATTATAATCTCAGACGTAGACCTA
>JAWWEA010024763.1:0-10716 GCA_035222095.1 Andricus quercuspetiolicola | reverse complement strand
TCTCATATGCGCATGGCAGGGGCGGATAAACTGCCGTTGTGGGCTATAGGAGCGTCACGTCCCCGACGTCCCGCTGGGCAATGACGGTGAGGGCCAGTTTCCCAAAAAAGATGGGAAGCATCCCGTGCTGCTAGCAGAGCACGCTTTCTGCACTGTTAATCAATAAGACTCATACGATGTCTTCTGATTGACTGTCATTCCCAACTAGGCTGCAGACACCTTGGTTTTTCCAAGCCCGTTCCTATGGAATAAGCTTTGGATGAGTTGGAAGTATACGGATCAGATGGATGACGGGCGAATTCCAAGGATACAAATTAAATAATCAATAAAAAGACAGAAAATATAATGAATCTGCCGCGGACGGTGAAAGTGTCGGTCCTCAGCTTTCGCTGAATGGAGAAGGACCATCTTATGACTACATAAGCAAAATTTTAACTATAGACTTTCCAGCTATGAATGCCTTCGACTGTTCAATATGCCAAAGCGAAGCGAAATCAATAACATTCCTTAATGCTAAAGACTTCAAAAAACATCTAAGTCAAAAACATCCGATGGTAGATGAAGACTGGTGCTGCTCATGTTGTAAGAAAAAATTCAAGTCGTTACATGCCGTTCAGTGCCATCGGCCGCTGTGCCTGGGTAATAAAGAGGTGATGAGAGGGTCTAATGAGTGTGAAGGCTTCAATGCATCTTTGACCACCAATAGAGAAATTAGTGCACATGAATAAGCCAGACATCCTGACCTAAGAAACCTTAGAAGAAAAGAAAAAATAAATAAAGTAACATCAGGAGGTGAAAGACCATTGAGTGCATGGACCAAGGAAGAAGAGAATGTGCTGGTTTGCATGATAACCCTGTTCGCCAAAATACGTGATATAAATAAAGCGCTGTATGCATACCTGCCAAATAAAACTGCCAAGAAAATAGGTTTAAAAAGAAGATAAAAAAAAATGACTGAAAGACTTGACCCAAAAATAGAAAAGCAAAACAACCTAGAAATTCAAATCACTGAAAGTTTTACAGCAGAAATGAACTTTCAACAAGTAAACGAACATCTAGAAAATCAAAGCACTGAAAGTGATACACTAGAAGTAAACTTTGAACAAATAAACGAACAGATGGATGGATCTCGAGAGAATGTTAACAGCGGAGTGGAAGTAGAAGAAGTGGAAAGGTTGTTTTTGCTGATGACAGATGCGATAAGTCAATCAACTAAAATTGACGTGAGCTCAATATTTGATAAGCTTGAGTTTGCATGACCGCTGCTATGGGAGTAAGTGCGCACTGATGGTGAGGGTTGGCAAGATAGATTGAAAAAATATGTAAGTGAGACACTTGTCTCAGTAGTTAAACCACTGGAAGAAAAACGAGTGACTAAAAGGCGGGGTGTGACTGGAAAGGCGAGAATAGTAAAAGGAAGAAGCAAAAAATCAGAGGGAAAGTTTCTATATAAAAGGTGTCAAAAAATGTATTTTGAAAGACCATCTAAATTAGCTAAAATCATAATTTCAGGAGATGATATCAAGTTGCAACATAAACCCGAATTACAAGAGTTAAAATCAGTTCAAGAACTGTATGAAGGGCTGTAGGGAGTCAGGGATCCTGCCACCAACATCCTGCCATCAGCCAATGAACAAGCTTCACTCCACCAAATCCTACCGCCAATCACGGGGGCAGAGACAGTTAAAAGGGTTGGGAGAATTAAGAGAAACTTCGCAACAGGTATGGATGGCATCAAAAGAGATGAAATTTTGTATAATGATATCTGCATAATACTAGCTCGAATTTTTAGCACACTCCTGCTTAAAAAACATTTTCCAAGAGCTTGGAAAATGAACAGAACTACTTTAATACCGAAAGCAGGAAAAGATCATACAGACGTGAAAAATTGGCGTCCAATAACAATCAGTAGCGTAATATCAAGAGTTTTCACTGTAATTCTTGATATGAAAATGCGAAAGGTAGTAAAGTTGTCATTGAGACCGAAGGGATTTACAGCGGAAAATGGTTGTGTAAATAATTTGAACCTGTGGCTTGGGGGTATCAAGGAAGCCGAAACAAGGAAGTACGGAGTGTTCATGGTGCTTGACGTCGACGAAGCGTTTGATACAGTACCACATCCTGTAATCAATAAATGTTTGAAGAGGATTGGTGTGTCGGGGTGCCTTGCAGACTACATACAGGAATTTTGCAACGAATGTAAAAATTTGGTGCAAACGCGTAATAGCAATGTAGAAATTGAATGTAAGAGAGGTGTCAAACAGGGAGATCCTATGTCACCTTTGATCCTCAACTGTGTCATGGATCCAGTGATATGCGAAATAGAAGACAGTGGAATGGGTCTGGAGGTGGAAAGCAGTAAGCTATCAACACTAGCCTTTGCAAACGATCTTGCCGTATCAGCGAAAGACGCTGAAGAGGCGCGCAAAATTCTTGGAATAATTAATGACTGGCTAACCAGTTTGAGAATGTGTCTTTCCCCTTCTCAAAACTTCTGCTTTGAGATAAAAAAAGACAAGCGATTCGTAGATCATTCAAGACCCGCAAATTGACGTTAAAGGAGAAAGGTTCACGTGCACTCCAGCTAATGAGTTTATTGAATATCTCGGTGGCAAGATCAGTCCATGGAGAGGAGTACCAGAAAACCTTGAAGGTGAAGGCTTACCAAAAGCAATCCAAAAGACCAGGAGCATGCCACTAAAACCAAATCAAAAACTAAATCTACTAAATGCTTATATAATACCACACTTTCCCTATCGAATCATCATCGGACCAAGTCACATAAAAGCATTCAGGGGCCTCGACAGTATCATTCGTCAACAGCTCAAAGAAATCCTGCACTTACAGCCATGCACCACTGATGCACTATTCTTTACCAAGAAAAGAGATGGCGGTCTTGGACTACCAAGAATTTCCAACATTGTAGCTCTACAGACAAGATCTTCTAAAGCCATCCAGGTTCATATCTGCTTTGCAGCTACAAGCAAACATGATGTGTACGAAGGTTGCGCTGGCGAGGGCCAAGACTACCTAAGAGGATGTAAAATGAAGTAGATGTCACAAACGAATAGAGACGATGGCACACGTATTCGGAAAATGCACCTCGGTCATCTATAGATCGTTATGTGAGCTCGGCGTGAGTAAAAAAGTTATTAATAATATTGCTCTGAAAGCAATTGAAAGTTCCATTGAGATAGCACACGCTTTTGTGGATTAGGTACGGTCGAAGGCTCGTTCTTAGTGTTTTATCTTTGCATGGTTCAACTTACATAGTTTACTGAATGTGAATAAAAATGAATTAGATAGTAAGGAACTAACAATAAAAACTTGCCCGGACTCAATCGAAAATGATTTATCTAAGCGTTATACAAGGAGAGTGTGATAAACATTGGAAAGATTAAATAAGAAATACTTTTCTTCTATATTTTTCCCCCATGCCTAGCTAAATGCCTCGTCATCTAATTAGTGACGCGCATGAATGGATTGAGGAGATTCCCACTGTCCCTATCTGCTATTTAGCGAAACCACTGCCAAGGGAACAGGCTTGGAAAACTTATGGGGCAAAGAAAATAACCCTCCGCCTAAATCAAGAAGACAGTTGGACAAGCCCAGTTTAACATTCCTTCTTTCGTGCAGAGCTGTACCGCGTTCTATCTTATGGTAACAATTTGGTTACACCCCCCATCCCCGCGGGAGTTCGGGTATAAACCTCAAATTTCCGTAATGTCTTTGTCCAAGTCTGATATTCTTGAAAAAAAAATTAAACATAAGCTTGTAAATCTGCTGTTTTCCTCTCCAATTTTGCTTTCATAATTGATAACCATCCTCGATGGTTATCTTCTTTCTGAAACAAATATGAAAATAAAAACGAAAAACTCGTCCGAGTAGACAATTGCCCTTTGAGTCTGTTTTTGTTTGAGTTGAGTTACTGTTGTTTTATGTAGTTGCAAAAATTTCGAATTTCATCTCAACTGCGTAATTTTGTTCATTAACAAATAGTCAGAGTAGGTTTGTTTCTTGTTACAGACTTGTGAGTTCTGCGTTCCACCGTTCGTATTTCCTTTCTAAGGCTTATATTTCTTCTTGTAATTATTATTAATTTTTTACCCTTTTTTTTCGTCTTAAAGGGAAATGTTACTTCTGTCTTGCCCCAGGAGCCAAAATGCTGTTATCTTTCAACTTATTTATTAGAGTCATTCTTTAGTAGTTGTGTTCAGAGTATTGTTTACAGTCCTTTTAGAGTTCACTTGCGTCGTTAGTGCTATTGATCCAATGACATTTTTTCCCTTGTTGAAGTCTAAATATTCTGACTTAAACTCATTGATATTTCCTAGGCCCATGTGTCATTATCTCTCTTGACGCGCTTTAATTTAAAATCTGTTATATTCCGTTCTCCAATACTTTTTAATCCAATGTTTTTTAAATTGTATATAGTTGGAGAAACCTTCTTCTTAATAGTAAATGGACCTTTGTATTGGTCGCAAAGTTTTTCTGACTTTTAATCAGCCTAATTTGATTATTTTGTTACCCGTTTTAGTACCCTATCTCCTATTTTCAATTCTAGCTGTCTTCTTCCTAAATTACACTTGCTAGCCTGTCTTTCGTTTGCTTTATTTAAATTTTTCCGCACTTCCTCTTTTATAATTTCTAATCTTCTCAATCTATCCGTCCATTTATCTACGCTTTGGAATTTAATTTCGCTAACGTTTTTAATATTTTTTTTGAGAACTGAATTGGTTCTAATTCGCGACCTAAATTTAAAAATTCTGGTAAGAATTGGGTCGACGAGTTTTTGCTAGTATTTATTGCAAACTGCAAATCGTCTACATGCTCGTCGCAGGTGAAATGATGGTTATCTAAATTGGTTTTAATAATTTGTTTAATTGTCCTGTTGGGTCGCTCGGTTGGGTTTGCTTGGCGGTAGTATTTTGGCGTTTCCGTGTGCCTCATACCGAATTTTTCTGTTGAATCTCTTAGTATTTCATTTATCTGCAGCAATCATGGTCCACGGTGCTGCGACAATTCTTTTTTTCATTAGCCCTATTTTGGGTTGGTTACTGGGTTTGGTTCTTTGAAAAATTTGCCAATTTTTATGTATTTGATTATTTTAGAATACATCCATGGCCAGAAGTAGTATTCCGAAATTTTCGCGTACGTTTTTTCGGAACCTAAATATCCTGCTTGCTTGTCGTCATGGTTTTCTTTTAGAACATGAATTCGCCATTTTTTTAGGTACGACAAGTCTCCATGGGCCAGAGTCTGGTAAAAAGTAGATTTTAGTGGGTCAGTTCTATGAAAATAGAGTCGCGAAACTCTGATTCTTTGTTTTTAGCATTTCTGTGTTCTTACTTCAACATGTCTCATTTTTGTCGAGTACCAGTCGTCTGTTTTATCGTGTTGGTCCGCTTTCGATTTTTCTATACTACAAGCTGAAGCAAATACTAAATTTTCTGCTGTTTCTCCTGATCTCGAGAGAGCATGAGGGACCAAATTTGAACCTCCTCTTCGATATATGACTTCATAAGAATATTCGGATTGTTTTATTGCCCATATAGCTAGTCCCTGAGTGGAGTTTTTTAGGTTATGGAGCCATTTTAACGCTAAGTGGTCCGCGATTTCTTTAAAACTACATCTTTCCAAGTAAGGTCTTAATTTTCGTATTGCCCAAACTGCAACTAGGCATCCTTCTTCAGATGCCGAGTATCGAGATTCTGCGCCGTTGAAGCTTCTACTCGTGTATGCTATCACGTAATTTACGGCGTCAATCGTTTGAGTGAGTACGGTTCCTAAACCTATATTACTCTCGTCGGTTTCGAGTAGGAAGGGTTGAGTAAAATCTGGGCAGGTTAATATAAGTACTGAAGTTAAAAGATCTTCAATTTTTTGGAAAGCCTTATCTTGTTCTGATCTCCAATCCGATTGTTTATCTTTATAAGTAATCTGTTCATCGGTTCTATTGTTTCGGCAAAGTTAAACCGACCGTCAAATTTTCTTTGTTTATTTTGTCTAGTACAATATTTAAATATTTTAAATGGACATCAAAAGTTTGTGTTACTATTACAATATCATCTAAATAACAAAATACGTTTGGCTCTAAATCTGGCGTAATGATTTTATCCATCAGTCTCTGGAAAGTATCTGGAGCATTGATTAAACCAAATGGCATCCTTTTGAATTGATACCTACCTTTGCCGGTGTCTCTGAATGCTGTGATTGGTTTTGAATTTTCCTCTGATGGTATTTGTAAGTGAGCTAATTTTAGATCAATTTTGCAAATAAATTTTGCTGATCTCAAAGTGTCCAATATTTCTGTCATGAGTAAGATTGGTTAGCGGTTCTTTTTCGTAATCTTATTGACTTTCCTAAAGTCTAAACAGAATCTGTAATCTTTTCCTGGGTTTTTGATCATAACTACAGGGTTTGACCAAACAGAACAAGAAGGTTCTATTATATCATGTTTCAATAATTTATCTACTGTTTGATAAATTATTTATTTCATTTATGGGCTCACGTGGTAATATCGATGTTCGATGGGATCGTGTCCTTGGACGTCAAGTTGATGTTTCGCTCAATGAGTTGCCTTGCGTTCTTTTCCCGAATGAATTTTAATTTGATTTTTGAGGAGCTTCTCTAATTGGGATTGCTGGGTTTCGTTGAATTCAACAATACCTTCCCAAATTTCTGAGGAACAATTATTTTGTTCCTCAGTTTTTCCTAAGTTATGCGAAATATTGTTTAGTATAATCGCTTTATTTTTATGCTTAGTTCATTCGTTTCTATCATTTATTTCGGTTATCTCGTTTGCTTTTTGAGATTTCTCAATATTTCTCGAACTAGCAGCCTTTTTATTTTGCCAACGGTTGATGTCGCAATTTCTGTACAAATCCTTGTATTTAATCTCATACAAAATTTTTGCCGAATTGTTTGTCCCATTCTTTTTTCTAATTCCAGGTTGGCTTAATCTAAGTGAGTCTTCTGTTTTTCTGTCGTCGCTAGTGTCTTGGGTGGATATGCTCTCTAGGGGTTGGAATTTGTTACTTTTGGGGATGCTTATTAGGCTTGGGATATCCTTCGTATGATTTGTTGCAGAGATTTGGGTGTTTTTGACTTTTGGGGATTGGCTGGTATTTGTAGTTACTAGGGGGATTTCACTATCTTTAACCTTGGCAATGCTTTTGCTAAGTTCTCTAATACTTTTTGAAATTATTGCTCCCTCCGAATTCCGGTTTCTTCTTTTCATATTCAACTGGTTTTTTAGTTAATGGTTTATTCCTAATATTAACATTTTTCCTTTCCTTATTCTCTTTAACTTCAATTTTAAGTTTAGCTTTTTTTCATCATCAATTATTGGCAGGGGTAAAGCATTTGAATATGTTTCCATAGGATAGCGGGTGGGGGACGCCCCGGTAACCAACAAGTTTCTGAGTCTTTGTCTAAGGTCATTTGTAGGGCTTTTATCATGTCTGTCCCTAAAATAAGACTTTGGTTAAGATTTGGCATTTTTCAAAAACACGTACATAAATTTTATATGATTTGAAAAGTCGTACCTATATGGAATGCTTTAAAAAATAAGAAAATCCCTAGAATTTCTCAATAATGACGAAATAGATTATGAAACATTCTTTAGTACGCGCCTGCCTTTTTTAGACTACATAGTTTTATTATAAGTATACCAAATTTTATATGAAAAATGAGCAGAACTTGTGCACAGACATTAAACAGACTATCAAACTCACGACTTTGTTAGAGATTGGGAATTTTTCAAAAAACAAGTTCACAACTTCTGTTGTATTTTTGAAGTATCGCTCTTTTACCGAAAAATCTCCAGCTAGAAAACATGAGGGTCTTTGGTTCTCTGTTCTTTGCTTCAGCGGCTTTACTCACTTCTGTTGTTAAATATATGTTTAATATTATGTTAAATATGTGATATGTTATATGTTAAATATGATAAATATATGTTCCAATATATGTGTAAAAAATAAAAAAAATTCCTAGAACTTTTCCGTAATGACGAAAGAGATAATTCAACATTCTTTAGTACGCGCCTGCCTTTTTTACGACGTGCATAGTTTTATTATACATATGAAAAATTTCATATGAAAAATTACCGGAACTTGTGCACAGCCATTATACAGACTATCAAACTCACGACTTTGTTAGAGATCGCAAATTTTTCAAAAAACAAGTTCACAACTTCTGTTGTATTTTTGAATTATCGCTCTTTTACCGAAAAATCTCCAGCTAGAAAGCATGAGAGTCTTTGGTTCTCTGTTCTTTGCTTCAACGGCTTTACTTACTTCTGTTGTTAAATATATATGTTAATTATTAGGTTGATTATAAATATGAAAAATGGAAGAATTTTGAATTGAAAATCATTCAAATTGAAAGGAAAAAAATTCTGGCACGACAATCAGAACCTCTTTGGTTAAACATCCATTGATTTTTAGTGCAGAGATGATTCTTTTTGGTTGAACATTCTAATATTTGGTTAAAAATTTTTCTTTTTTTGGAAAAAATTGTATTATTCGGTTGAAAATTTAAATATGTTTCAGAAATTTATTCCTTTTGGTTAATGATTTTATTTTTTTCCGTAGAGATTCGTCATTTCGGGTTAACAATTCCACTATTTCGTTGAAAATAAATATTTTTATCGAAAATTTATATTTACGGATTGAAACTCATATAAAAAAGATTGAACTTCTAACAAATAATTGAATTTTCAAGACAAGAATACGATTTTTTTTAAAGACAGTTAAATTATCAACCTGAAAAGCTGAATTTTCAACACATTAGTTGAAATTAAAAAAAATGATTTATAAGCAAAAAAAATATCATCTCCTTCATGAAAGATAAATTTTTAATACGCAAGAACAAACTATCCAAAAAGATAAATGCTCAACAGAGCAGTTAAATTTTCGACCAAAAAAGATGACTTTTGAATAAAATAATTGAGTTTTCAACAGAATAATTGAATTTGCAACAAAATATTAGAATTTACAACTTAAAAGAGTGAACTTTCAACATGCGTATTTTCATTTTCTCATTTTTATGATTTAGTATGAAAAAACAATTTTGTTATTAAACATTTTATTGCAACTTTATCGTTTTTCCACAAATTCATTTTTTTTATTTTTAATCCTTTTTTTACGGTTGGAAGAAAATCTACTCGTCCTTTCCAAAAATTATAAATAACGAATTTGTAGATCCTTTTTTTGGGTCAACAACTTTCGTCTATTAATTTTTTTCATGCCTTGCGAGCTTTTTCCAAAAAGTTAATTTTTTTATTTGTAATGTTATTTATCACCATTAAAACAAAAACTACGCATTCTATCAAAAAATTATAGACAACAAATTTGTGGCAAGTTTTTACCAGTATGGAGTAGGGTTATTTTTCACTCGACAACTATTTATAGTGTTTAATAGGATATTACTTATATGAAATCAAGAGAAATACATATTATGGAAGTGGAAGGGAAGTATGTTGATAATTTTAGTATTTATTTCACTTTACTACACTTGATATTGATATTATAATATTGTAACAATGATGAAAATTAATGATAATACATAATTCCCAAAAAGTTTTAAACATGCTAGCATCAAGGAAATAAATTTGTGTAGTAGAGGTAGATAACTAAAAAAGGCTGCTAATTCTAAGCCTGGAAAAAGTGCGAAAGAAAAGTTTGGGAAAGGAAGGGGACCAAGAGAAAGAAGGAAGCGTTGAGTGGAGAGGGAAAAAAGCCTAGAAGGGGCAACGTCTCTGGCACTCACCCCAGCCCGCAAATCGAGAAATGCCCAATGTCGACTCTGACCGTAGCCCGCAACTCGAGTGTTGCCAAAATTTAAATCTTTCATCGGTCCGCTTTCGAGACAAGACCCTTTTTCTGACATTTTTGCGAGTTTTACTGGAAAAAGCCTACAGAGAGTGTTCCAAACTGTGTCTATTTTTTACATTTTCTCAAAATAAATATTGTCAGTCACAAATTTAAGTACGCCGTTTCTGCCCTTTTCCAAGTGAGGCCTTCTTCTGCCATTTTTGAGAGTTTTACTGGGAAATGCCTAATGTAAGTGTTCCAAACTGCTTTTCTTTTTTGAATTTCCTTAGAATAACTTATTTCAATCACAAAAATCAACATGCTCTTTGCGCCCTTTGCAATTGATCTCAAATCAGCTAAGATTATTGTTGGTCCTATATCGAACAGTTTTGCGCAAAAAATAAGACTGGTCTAGGACAATATTCAGAGCAAGCTATGGAATCTGTTCATGGCGATTTCAAAACGGCGTGGAAAGAATATAGAGTTCATCTTAACCGTCGAGACTGTGAAGAACAATTACTGCGAACTGTTTGCGAATATAATGGATTACATGTATAAAGTTTCGGACGGTTTTTACTTGTAAATAAACCGTATTTAATCATTAATTAAAATATAATTCTTTCTTATGATATTTGATTTTCAAACTTGAAATACATATTCATGAAAAGTATTGAAAAAAATTCAAGGTGAAATAGTTTGATTATATATTTGTAGTGATATTCACAAAAGCCACCAGAAAGCGCCCAACGAAATATTTCAATTAATTAAGATGTTAAATTTTTTTGATCTACTTGGTGGTTATGTAATAAGATAATACTAGCCGGGTTATGGTGGTTCCGTCTAGATCTAATGTGTGTGTATGTGGGGGGGGGGGGGGTGGACGTTGCTGTAAAGGTGTCTG
>JAWWEA010024691.1:0-10716 GCA_035222095.1 Andricus quercuspetiolicola | reverse complement strand
AGAAAGAGATGCCCGGGGATAGCTTGATCGTCGATGACACAGTTTCAGAGGCTTATTATTTCACTGGAGAAGCGATGACCAGGGATGGCTTGCCCGTCGATTCTCACCATGTCTTAGTTTTCTATTTTCACTATGAAAGAGATGCCCTTGGAACGCTTGCATGGAAAAGACATGTTTGAGAAGACTTGCGTGGAAAAGACTTAACCGTCAGTATCACTTTAGCATGGAATGAATTGATTGGCGGAATTTCGCTTAGAATTTTACACGGATTTCAGAGTCTCATAATTTCAGCGGAAATGAAATGGCTGAGGAAGACTTGCCCGTCAGTGCCACTGTGCCATTGTCTTAATATTTCACTGGGAAACTGGTGCTGGGGAAAGGGTTCACCTTCAGTCACATAGTCCCAATTCGGAAATTGTCCGGTACGCCGAAGTCCCCGGTTGAGACACCGCTCCTTGGTACCATGCCGTTATCGGCACGGATGTTTACGCCTTGTCTTGGGGGGTTTTCCTTTGGAAGAATTCCTGGACCGGTGTCCGCGACTGCTTCTTTAGTTTGTAGCCATATTCAGCAGTAACTCTCGGCAGAGGGCCCCTCTCTCTAAACACTAAGACGCCTCCGGTAGACCGGTCGAAGGCTTTCCGTCGCGACTCATAATGTAATCGGACGGAACCGCAGGGCCTACTTTGCGCACTTTTATTTCTGCAAAGTAATTGTACCGGCCCACCGCCAACCTTAATGAAGAGTACTGCGATGGGACATTAGTTGGATCGCCAAGAGGGGCTTAGCCCACCGGTAGGACGTGTTTCAAGTATGTCAGTTAAACAACGCGAGTGGCGAACCGACACCGTGCGAACAGATTCAACTTTGAGCTTTTTAACTGCAACAACCTTAATATACGCTATTGGAGCGGGGTTTACCGTTACTGCTGACACCAGACTCGCCCTCCGATTCATCCTCGGTGAGGATTTAAAGTGTACTCATTCCGATTATGGGGCATGCTGCCTTCCTTGAATGTGATAGCCGTTTCTCAGGCTTTTCCACGTACCCCCTACAACAGTGGTAGCCGCAGAATCCACCATCGACAGTTGATAAGGCAGACATTGGAATATTCTTTGCCAGTTCAAGACCGTGCGACCATCACAAAGTTATTCAGAGTCACCCAGGTAAACGGTAGAGAGCGAAACCCAACACCGATTAGTTTTTATTTGATAAAATCGTTCCTTCTATTTTTGGTCGGAAGTCATGTTCGCATGCATTAGTTATGGAATTGCCATAGTTATCCTAGTAAATGTGCGTACGATCTGTGCCGCAATCAGTGATTTAATGAGCCACTCGCGGTTTTACCATAATTTAGCGTGTACTGGGACATGCTAGGCTTAATCATTCAGACAAGCATACGACTACTGACGGAATCAAGCACGTTATATATAATTGAATGAACAGGTTAAACAACCACCGCAGGGTCCCACTAGTTGCAACTGCTATACATGAAAATGATACTGACTTCCAGTAAAACCAAGGTAAATCACACTTATGACCACGCCTCACGACCGTGACATAGGTGGCCGCAAGGCAGGACGTACTTACAACGACAGGCCGGCGATACCCTCGTGTGTCTTGAGGACATGAAGAGACCAAAGGGTGACAGCCTTATACATATATACATCAATTATTTCAACCAAATATTTTGGGTACAATCGCTGCAGCTCCCTTTCAATGTCTTGATACCTCTCCTCTATTTCCTTTCCCTTGGCAGTGATGTTGTAGTCGGACATAGTCGAGAAATCGATCACGGATATATATCGTTGCTAGAAGTCCTGGAGAACGATGTCAGTCCTCGAGTGTGTACTCTGCATCTATCGATGGAAAGTACATGACGTAAAATGCTATCGGTGTATACTCAAGTGAAAATAACACCGTCCAGGCATGCAAAGATAAACCTCCCTCTACCTTAATTCAGTCCTGATGAACTGAGGGAAGCAAACGTTCGCTCTTCGACAAGGGCTGATTTTCTAAATTTCTGTGAAAGTTTCCGTACATTTTCTTGTCGAGGAACTGTCTGTTAGCGGGATTTTTGAACCTCTGCTCTCTTTATGCGGCTTTTCGAAATAGGGTATCTATTAGATGCAGTAATGCACTTTTCTCATTTCTGATGTTAACATTCAGGTCAGGGGTCTCGGCCGCCTGTCCCACCGCTTTGTAAAGAAACACTCCTTTGCCAATCATCTCGTGCTTTCTGACCATTTTTAGGATAGGATATCTTCTGCTTGCGGCAATATAAGCTGTACTCAGAATTACTAGGTTAGGCCGTAAGCTCGTGTTTCGCTCAGAGAACTACCCCAAGCCAAATGAGTAGAACCACGAGGACAAGCATGTTACCCCCAGATATCTTGCTTATTGAAAAAAGATTGGGAGACAAAATCCGTCGAAGAACACGCTTGCATCTGATGAGGAGAAACTACTGTAATGATGTTATGCCCTGAATGTGGCTTTCAGACACGACTAGGTATGTATAGATCCCTCCAGTGTCAAGATGACTGATAACACTTATAAGCACAAGCTCAGGTTCCCCGGAAACGCCAGTAATTTGTTCTTGCTTCACATAAATCTTGGTACATTTGTCTAATCCATAGTGCATACCAATTTATTCTTCGTACCCCTCGATGGATATGCAAAACACTCTGAAGTTGCTTTAAAGTAAAAGCACAGATTTTCAAGTCATCCATAGGAAACACATAAGCGACCTTATGTTTAGATAAGATAGTGAGTTTTATTTTCCAAAGGGGCATCAATCATTCTAGGCATATTAATATGCGCGGATTAGCCTTTAAGCTTTCCAAAAGACAGATGATAAGTCTATGAAAGTTTAAATCGAAAGCGTTTTGGTAGCCAATCCAGGCCATTGACAGGCAGCGCTGATGGACTTCTGCGTCTTTGCAGACGAATCGGTCAATCAGCAAGTTCTCTCGACAGCCTGCTACATATTTTTCAAGCCACGTTGTTCCTACATCTCTCTCCACATCGGCACAATTATTCGAACAATCCTATCATTTAGGATAGTTGTAAAGACCTTATAAGGCGTATTCAAACTAATTATTAACATATAGTCGGCTGGGATGGACAAGTCGCCTTCCCTAGTAGGACTGTGGAGCGTACTGAAATTCATCAGTGCGGAATGGGCATTTTCGACTGTAAATACGAGGTAAAGATGCAGGCCAGATGTTAGTATAGTCATCTGATTGCGTCAGATAACACCCGTATTTTGTCAACAATGTGCTGCTTGATTGTCAGCAGCTTTGACGTGTTCAGTGTGTGACAGTAGATCCTCAGTTTGGCGGCTAACTTTTGGATCCCCTCCGTAAGCGACCTGCTAGGTGTTATTTAGTCAATCACACACCGAAAGCGGCCTGTTTTCCGCGGTTGGTCTTAATGTCGCTTCCTCATCTTCTTCTGCGCCTTGTTCATACAATGGTTGGGGAAGCGCTCTGCGTTTATATCCACTTCGCGAGAGATAGGCAGCTTGAAGTCACAAAGACTGTTTCCAAACGTGCTAAAGCTGTGGATGTTTCTGGTACCACAGATTGTGCATACGCGCCATAAAGCCTCCGCGAACGATTCTGAGGCAATTGTGAAATGGATGCAGAGGGCTTTGGTCCTTGGGTCGCTGCATTTCCTTAAGAAACATGACGATTTGCCAGACTATTGTTGTGATTTCGTTGTGCACTGTGGCCATTTATGTTGCGGTTGTGAGACGTAGATATTAGCGTTATTTACCGCGATCCTATTGGGAGTCAGTGTCATTTTTATGGATGGTAGTTGCTTCCAGTCGAAAACTGAATTGAATCTAGAATTGTTTTTTAATCTGGCTTTGAAGAAGGTTCTTGAAGCAGCTGCTGCTTTGAGGATTACATTATTATTCCTATGAAATGGAACATGAGAAATAGGTACATATATATTTCAATATAATGTTAACAAAATTAGAATTCCCTATTAATATTTATACTCTTCCATCTTTGAAGAAATAAACAGCTCCATATCGAGGTATAATTTTACAGTACATCTCGAAATATTATTTTAATTATTACCATCATTTTGTTCTGAAAAGATTCGAAGCGGATAAAACATTTGCGTCATCCATCAATTTTTGAATAATATGTGAGTAATTGATTGTTATTAGGACTAAGGACAAGTATATTCTATTATACTATAAAAGAGATTTTCATTTGACCAAAAAAAAAGATTTTAACAACAAAGCTTACTAAACTTTGTGCAGCTTTTACGAAAAATATAAGGCTATTAGAGATCTTTACTTTGGAAAAAAAATTCTGCGAACATTCGAATTTGTGAATTTAAATTTCTTGCTTTCATCATATTCAACTGTGATGGTATGATGTCCGCATTCAGTTTTACCACTCAATGCAGTATAGTCTTCGCATGCATAGAATGAAGTTTCTGTTATAATGACAGATACCTAATTAAGGTAACTTGTAACTACCCGAATTAAGAAGAATTAAATTACCTAACAACTAATTAGATTAACTGATAACTAACTTACACATAAATTGAAGTAAGTAGCCAACAATGTTAAAGTCATCTTAAAAATATAAGTAAAACCTTATTCTTAAGTAACTTCAATAACTTAAGCAAATATAAGAGGGATTTGCGATTAAATACGCACAAATTTGTCCACGTAATATTAATATTTATTGAACAATATTTGTTACCTTATTTTGCAAAAAACAGTTCATATAAGAAATTTTTATTATTCCTAATAAGGTTTGTGATTGTTGCGAGTTTGTCCCTGACACTTTTTTACTTTTCTTAATATCTGTCGCTCGAGGCCTTGCGACCCCGGATGTGAATCGGTAGTGTTGTTGTGGTGGTTCGGCCAGTTGGGTCGGAGGTATCCAGCTTTCTCTTTCCAGTTCCATTTCGACTTTCATACTGAGCACTTGTGACCTCTTTCTGAGACCAGGTTCGATGCGCTACATTATTTACAGGGATACTGATTTTCGGTTCGACCTCCGACCGGGTGCCTACATCTGTGCTAAGCTTAGAAATTCTAGTTGAAGTAAATTAGTAGAATCTTGTCTAGCCCTTTAAATATCGGTTGTTAACCACCCTTGTAATTTAGCACGTTTACTTTATTGCATTTGAAGTGCCAATACGTTGCTCCCTCGCTGCCCCACTCCAGCCGTCCTTAATTCTTTAACATTTATTGCATATAAAATCTTCTCCTAGATTTCTGAAGGTATTCACTAATGCATAATACCTATTTAATGTAATGTATAAATAATTACTTGATATTTAGTGCTTTGTAGAAAATACTTAGTATTAATATAAAATTGTAGTGGTTATGAAAGATCATTCAGATCCTTATGAAGCACTATCAAGATCTGTCGAGCACTATTGAGCACTATCGAAGATTCCCCATCGTGTGTAATTCACGAAAAACTAAGCTCGCGAAAAATATATCAACTTTCCGTGTTTTTCTATTTACGCGGGAAATTACTTTCTACGGGGTGATCACGTTTAATTCTGTTTTATGGTGTTTCTCTAAGATAATGTAGCTTTTACGAACATACCAATCAGAAAAATCTCCTCAGAATGAGAGTTCAAAAATGTGATTTTCTAAAATTTGTTAAAAAATGTTTAGGGGAATGAACCACCCCTACGATATGTTGTATTAGACAAAATCACCATAAGTGCCGTTTACCGTTGGTATGTTTCCATAAAATAAAGGAACTTATATTACATAAACTTACATTTTCAGAAGTGCGCCTTACATTGGGAAGCAATTATCTCAAATTTAATTTAAGTGCATGATATTTTAAATGCACTATATTACACAATATTTTTAACTGTTTGAAAAATGTGAATTACCAAGGAATTCTCATACCGAATAGATTTACAAGTCAAGCAAGTATCATCAGACTTGATTATTCATTGCCTGTGGAACAATGATGATGCTCTTCGAAGAAATGTTGAAATCACCAGGATTTTCTGCACCACGAGCATCTAATCGTAGCTAAAATTTCATATCTTTAAATTTCGCACATGTTGGAAAATTTCTTCAAAGAAAAATCTACTGGGTTCCCAAATACTCCTGAGTTTTCTGTAACGTACCCACTTTCAAACCAAGAGTATTTGAAAAGATTGTGATACCTCGGTAATGATAATTGATTATGTATTAAAGACTAATTTTATAATATTATTTCGCATGTGCAGATTCGTGTTATAGTGTAAAAGTATAACAGAATCAGAAAAATGGCACACGTAATTCTTCTAAATTGGAAATCCATAAACGTCAAGGGGCGGAACTTTTCCGATCGAACCTTTCGAAATTATCATGAAAATAATATTCTTTCCAGCAGGTATTGCTTGCCGGACAAGATCTGGACAGTGTCCAATTCAGGAAAGAAAACGTTCTCCAATCAGCTTTGAAAATGTTCTGCGGGCAAAATTATTCATATTTTCAAATTAATAAACGGAATACACATGCGCTAGAAGTGCTTTGAGTATAAATAGTTTAAATAAATGACATTTTTCACAAATTTATTGTAAACTAGATCGAAAATTTTACTTCCGATATATTCGCGTATACTAATAGTAGCAGCTGGCGTTCATTTTCAAAATATCCAATTATACAAGAAAATTGCTTCTTAGGTGTGGTTAGAAAAACACTATAGAAAATATGAAAGTGATGAATTGGTCGCTGCACTCTCAGTTTAATGTCTATAGACACTTAAATTAGATTTTAAATTAATGCTACTCACCGTAAGTCGTACTTCCGCAAACGTCAAGTTCTGTAATATAAGTTTTCTTAGTGCACTGAAACACACCTATAATAAAGTGTACTTGTGGATATATAATTGTGGTACCCCTCCATGAAATAATTTTTCTTGAAAATTCAAAAACAAGAAAACTTTATTTTATCATCGCGAGCAACATAAATTTTTTCAAATTTTTTGACCTGAATTTACTAGCGTTGGGCAATTTTTTGTTTAATCAGAAATAATTTTAGGGTGGTTTACCCCCCTAAAATTTTTTTTAAAAACTTGAGAAAATCACATTTTTTAACTCTCATTATGAGAAAACTTTTCGAATTGTTTGTTTTCACATAAGCCGCTATTTCAGAGGAACATCATAAAATGTAAGTAAGAGTGGTTATCCCTAGAAAATAATTTTTCATCAAAATATGAAAACATGTAAACACGTAAAGATACCGCTGTTATATGTATGTGAAACAACTAAGTGAATATTTGGTGCGCTAAATTTTGGGGGCGGTTTACACTCCCAAAAACCGATTAAGGCATATAAGAAAAAAAGTGTCGCTTCGTTTTTTGAGTACTACAACATACATATGTGAGAACAAAGAAAATCAGAGAAGGGCACCTAACTAGGTTTCTTTGTGAGTCTCCTTATTGGCCACCTGCGATGCCTTACTAATCACCTTCTTTGGTTCCGTAGGCCGCCTGATCTTCCCCATCCGGTATTTGAGTGTGTAGACCACGAACCAGTCGACGTAAAGAGGCATTCAGGGAAGGCAGGGCTTGCGAGATTAATGTAATTTCAACGAACAAAGCTTTCAGGGGAAACTTTAGGGTCTACTCAGAAATAAGAGAGGCGATTGCCACAAAGCTGCTCCTGATGGGGCGCCTCAAGGGTGGGTGATTGTTCTGCATTGCACAAAAGGTGGATGCTGTCAGGTGCTGCATAACAGCCTGATTCAACAGAGTACATGGAGAGCACACGTTTTTTAAGTGCAATCGCTGGGCGCAATCAAACGAGGCAATCCAAATGGAATTAGGTGGGTCCGTCACACAGAAAAAACATCGAGGCCCTGATGCTATGTCGAGGCCCTGATGATGATTTGTCCATCCTAATGAAAACGATCCGCATCACTAGAGGATCAGAGGATAATTAGATAAAGTGAAAACACCAATTGGTACATATCTCTTTTCTGGGCAGGAGAACCGTGACGAATACCAAACCCACCAATTTCTCGAAGGTCGACGAGCTCGACGTGCAACTTATACTGTACTGATGATGACGATGCGCACAAATAGAAGGACTGGGGGATAAATCTAGCTGAGATGAGAGTAGAGTAGGGCATAATCAGCAAATCAGACCAACGAGTAGGACACCGGGGCACGGCGTAGTTGTCTATAACCTTTGGCCGTGAAGTAATGCGAAAGCGGTTTCAGGAACAGGCATTGGCAGAGAGAGCAAGTGAGTTTAGTGGTCAGTGACATCAGTTGAGTGCCACACTCTGCGCGTTAATGCATTCGCACCTCCTTTACAAAAAAACATCCACTTGTCCACCACATCTTTCATCCCTACTATGACGCCGGTCTCAACTTGTCATTTACATCAAAAGAACAAAACCCAGGATGCCTTGAAAGTTTTATTCGTTTTGCACCAGTCACAGAAAATGCGACCTTCTAAGGCTCTTGCCGGCCTTGAGACTTTTTCTGTAAGGGGACTAAGAATGCAGCGACTTACAATGATATTGATACAAAAAATTCATAATAAACTACATTGACATTTATTTAACGGAATATGAGGAGTTTAATTTCACAAAAAGGTAATTGTAGTCCATTGGAATTTCACGCGCGACGCACTATTTATTTCGATGCAAAGATCAAGATTTGCTTCTAATTTTACACGCGGCATGGCTATCCTTCTGAAATTTACAATTTTTCGTCGAGCCCGAAAATATCAAATTTTATCGCGACAACTGGATTTCGTGAGAACAACCGAGATTGTTTATCATAATGTCGCGTAAGGAAGAGAGGACTCGGAGAACACCTTTTATGTATAATCACTATTACAAGTTAAGTTGACAAACCTACATTAGGGTGTTCTACTTCTTTTATTCACTTCAAATCCATTAACAACAAACCTAGCCTACCCTTACTTAGCTTGCCAAGAGTATTGAGTAAAACTACCTCAAAATTTTTTACAGTTGCTCGTCTGGATATTTGTTATTTCCAGGAAGCTTAATTGTTTACAGTCAACTTCGAGACAGTCAGAAAGAGAGTAATGGTCGCTCTCGCAATTTTTAGAAAGACCCATTCCATTGATCTACTCACGTCAGCCAATCAGGTAGATTGAATAGCTTGAAGAATCTCACCAGCCAATACAAGTGCGGTATTTATTGGCGAATACCAGCGCGAGGGTAATTTTCAGAAAATCGTATCAAGGCAATCACATAAAGATTTTATTATAATGTTCACAGAATCAATGTTTGAAAGACTCTAGTGATACAATTTAAAGCTCGTGATCTCTCACCACTAACATAGTGCCCATATATCACCTGCCGCGATGAACGTTACCTACGCGTGAATTTAAGAATTTTACAGGAAACCCAAGTAAAAGGCAGCTCGAACACCAAACCTCGGTTTCCAAGCCAACTTTACAACTTTTTCTGATTATTATCAAAGAAACGTGAGAAAATTTTGTCGTTAACACCATTAAAAGAAGGAGAACATGAAGTTTTCAAAACTGCAAAAAACATAAAATTTACTTTTTCGCGCTTAGGTACCTTTCCTCGGGGCAGGTCACACATAGATTTTTGAGTTTCAGGTGTTCGATTGTTAGTGACTCGGTATTTGCTCAGATTCAAGTCCATCGTGACGGGCATACTCAATGGTACTCAGCTGTCGCTCGGTCATTAATCTCATGATATATTGGAGTATTCGGCTGGCCATTCATAATATGGGTATTTGAGATAATGTCGCTGGATCCCCCGTCCTTCTCGATGTCTATATCAGTATTGCTCCCTCTCATGATTGATATTATATAAGCGGTTTGAGGCGCACAATAGTCGGGACTCAAAAAATAATAGACTTAATTTCCGAGGAATTAATTAACAGAAGCTTGTGGTGAGCTTTTAGCGAAATGGCAATATGAAATCTACTCTCTCACACTACATTCGCCACCACAACATCCACCACCACCACATCCACCACCTTCTACAATCGCCACCATCACGTCTCCGGAGCCTTTTACTAGGCTACCAAACGCATCCTCTACATGCGGATGAAGGAACCCTGTACCTAGATTTTCTGCAAAATACGGTTGCAAAACCTAATAAGCAGTCGCGAACAATGTCCTGCGTATGGTCCCAAAGGAAAGCTCCCCAAGGTGAGGCGTTAACAACAGTGCTGAAGGCTGTATCTTCAAGATACCTTAAAGCTACTATCAAAAGGATGCACAATTTCGGTTGGACTTACAGAAACATGTTCACGCTAATATAAAATAGGTTTGAGAAGACACTGAGTGTCTTAGCAAAGCCGGAAAGTACGAGAAGCGCTAGCCAGAGCGCTCGAGAGAATTTCCCAGCCAAGCATAAGGCTGCATACGTATCCGAATGATCTACGCTCTATCATATTGTATTAATACTAACTATTCAGAACGAAGCCCCGGGTGTCAACTTATTATCCATGCACTACGTCAGAGACACATAATATATTAGTAAATACTTTATTAAATCTAGGTTAAGATATCATGTACAACAAGAAATGTTCACAATAAAAATAAACAATTTTTGTGAAACTAGATTAAAAGTATAGTTGAATAAATATTCTTATAAAATGGATGCGTCTATGTGAATTTAATCACATTTCCCTGCCCTAATAGTTTAGATTAGTTTACGTGTGGTAAAAATTAGTTTGTAATTATATTAAGAGTAGTTCAACATTAGCAGCT
>JAWWEA010024554.1:0-10720 GCA_035222095.1 Andricus quercuspetiolicola | reverse complement strand
AATTTTCTAAAAAAATGACGAAATTTCAAATCTTCCATCACTATTCTATTGATTTAAGGTATTTTGTTAGCCAAAAATCCAGTCTCTGGAAAAAAGTTTTCTACGAGTTTAAGGATTGTCATGATATCAATCATGTCTTATTAAATAAAAAAGGTTATTTTTAATATCAAGGATCAAAACTTACGAAAGCTAATTATTTTAACAGCATCTTCTTTAGTTTAATTTTCTCTTACTGTCACTTGTTACAACTTTCTTTGAAATGGTTGAATTTTAATAAAACGTGGTTAATTTTGTCGGGGAAAATATTTCCTACAATTCTAATGTTTTCAATTTTTAAAATAATAAATAATGAATACATAAGTATGAATTTCATTTTAATTTGAAGAAATAATAATCAAAGAAATAAAGAGTATTAGAGGGTGCAAGCGAAGATGTTAGTGAAGGAGCGATAGAAGAAGATGGGATGAGGACTGTAAAAAGAAGAGCAAGGAAGTCAGAAAGGATTTAAGAAAATGGAGAAAGGGGAAAAGTAGTGGAGAAGATTATAGGAGAAAAAAGATGCAGTAGGCTGAGTTATTTTATGAAAAAAGGGGTGGAAAATAAAGGATTTGAAGTAGAAGCATAGAAGGCTAGGATGGAAGAAGATGTTTGGAAGGTAGTAAACACAGAGGGAAAAAGAAGGAAAAGAGTAAAGCAGGATATTGATGTGGTAGAATGTAAAAAATATCGTATAGATTTGCTAAAAGAGATAAAATGGAAAGTAAGGAGGAGAAAAATATGGTAGGAAAAGATATGAGGAAGAGGACATAATAATGGGAAAAAATAGTCAAGGTGTTAGGAATAACGAAAACTAGAAAATACCTGGTACGGAAAATATTCAAAATGCACTCCGGAAATATGGGGATGGGTGGGGGCAGAACTTAAGGAATGGGCTTTGACACTGTGCAATAGAGTATGGGAAGGAGAGGGGTATCTCGAGTTATGGGTAGAAGAAGTAGTGTTACCTGTAGGGCAGAAAGGCAAAGGGAAGAGGTTAAGGATTATAGGGGAGTGACGCTATTGCCATCAACGTACAAAGTATATGTGGCTATTTTATCAGAGAATTTGAAGAATGAAGTTGACAAAAAAAAGATACAGCCACCGAATCAGACAGGCTATAGGAAAGGAATAGGGGTGATGAACAAAATATATGCTCCGAATTATCTGGTAAATAAAAGGATTAAACGGGAGAAAGGGACAATAAAATCCAGGTTCGTGTACTTAAAGGCTGGGTTTGATACATTGGACCGAATTGAGATGGAAATTGTTATGGTGGAAAAGGGGATACGAAAGGGATACGAATGTATGGTCAATTTTTAAAGAGATAAAAAGCAGGGCGAAGGCAGGAGGGTAAGTAGGAAGTAGTTTTTGTTTGGTGTGAGGAGTGACGCAAGAATGTCTTATTTTCATGATTATTTACATGATTATTTACAAGATTATTTACAAGATGATTATTTACAAGGTAAAAGTCATCACGGAACATCGAGCCACTTCGTTTGTGATTTACTCGCAAAATTATGGAAAATGCAGGACGATAGTGAAACATAAGGTGTGAGTGCGCTAATCAAATTATCGAAATAATCGACCATCCCCCTGCTAACCAATTTTCATATACCCAAATGAGTCTCATAATAAAGTTTCCTAATTGAAAACCTGTCTAACTTTGTGTTAAAAACTCGAGCAAACGACTGCACACCTCTGATTAAAAGAGTCCAAACTTCTTTTAAAATTGAAGAATTTTCAAATTTAGATTTTGAAACTAAGAGATTAAAAATAATAATTTTCAATGTCAATGATAACAATTTGTAAGCAAGGGGAACAACTTCAATTAGTAAGATAATTTTATAACATGTCAAACTGGCGTTTGCTAATAAACGGCCACACTAGCAAGATAGAGAATGTTGCGAGAAAGAAACACACGGAAACATATGAGCTTTAATGTAGTTAAAGTGAATAAATAAATTAATCAAATCATTCATTATTATAGTGAATTTATTAACTGTTCATATTCGCATGTTTGTTATTTTTGTAAACTATATTTTTTAATAAAAACTTAGAATGTTACCTGCAGGTTATTTTTATAATTAACATTTACAAATACATAAGCTTTCAATCCGACTATGAATCACAAATAATATTATATATTCTTTTTACATTTGTTTAAACTGTTCGTGTAGAGGATCATTCAAACGAGGGTTTAGATGCTCTATTCTAAAACTCATCTTAAATAAGCCAGTATTACCTACTGGAGTTTCATTGAGCTCTTTTGGGGTCAACGGGGTAACTGTGCCGCTTTCCATGTTTATTTTCACCCGACTGTAACCTTTTTTATTACATCTGTATATTCCACCAAGAACTTTAAAACTCTTTAATATTGCGAATACATCACCATCGAATGTTGATAATACGATTTGTTTTTCGGTTGACATAGGCCCATACTTAGACCTTCCTGTCTTCATTTTGATTAATTGATCGTCAGGAAAAGCGTATTTTCGAAGTTCGAATATCCGCTGCGGGTTAATAGATGAAATTAGTCGAATAGATTTAAGTTGTTCTATTCCACATCCCAGTCCATCAGAAGAAGGAAGCCTTGTAGGAGGCTTGAGAGCAGGAGACCTGGACCTAATTCGAAGAGCAGGCTCGGCACGAAGAGACCTGGATCTGACACGAACATGTAGATCAACAGAAGGAGATCTGGACCTAGAATTTCGAGTAGACTCGGCAGGAGAAAGAGATTTTCCGGGTGAATGCCCTTCAAAAAAGGAAGAAGGTGTGGTACGAGGAACACCAGGAATCGGTTCGCCATTAGGCAAACAGTCGAACTGTACACTTAACGCTGCAACAAAAAGGAGAGGATTTCATTTTTGTTTTCAATGTGAGTTGGTATCTAATGAAATTCGCATATAGAAATCGACCTATTTGTCCTTATTTCAATTGGGGCAGTAGTCAGATGATAATTACTATCATTTTAACCGAATATCCTGGGCACAGTTGTGGCAATCCCCTTATAATTTATTATTATTTCGCCACCTTTTCCTTCTCCTTAACTTTCATGTTATTGTCGGCCGGAGCCCCGGATTCGATCACGAATATAGTTCGTTTCTCGAAGTCAAGAAGAATGATGTCGATCTTCGAGCTTTCAACATGTGACTGCATTTTCTTGTCAAGTAGATGTTCAAGGAAGTTCTTGACTTCTGCTTACTTTATTTGGGCTTCTATGAGTGAGATATTTAGATGTAGTTGAGCACTATCCTATTTGCGACGATAAGACCTGTACGCAAGATAATTCTGTTATAGAGACACTGGAGATTTAGAAGTCGGGACCTGCCTCACACGAATGCATTGTACCAGGGAGTGATGTCTCGACCAGTACCTCCGGGATACTCGATGTACTTCGTGAAATTATAGTCTTACCCTTTCCGGGTTTTACGAGGGCAGTCGAACCCTTTTCCTAGTTGCTCGTGAGAACAACAATGATAACACCTTACCTAGTTGTAAGTGTGGTTCAAACTAATAGAGCGCGCAGCGATCCCGACAATGGTTCGGACAACAATGTCGACTACCCTAGAGTTAGGGAGCCAATACATATGGAGTCAATACGATGGACTGGCTAAATCCCAATAGTTTTGAGTGGACGAATCGATTGAGATATGACGTGACATAGGTGAAAAAATTATACGTAGATTATATATAGTGGACAAGATAATGATATTTCCAATTTGTTTCATAAATTTTTCTATATAAAACAAATGAAAAATGTCAGTGTTTTGTCTTCTATATATGACTTCACCTGGGAATAGAGTGCTTTGATGCTAGTATGGCCTCTAAGCGAAGAGGTAACATAGAGCGCCTGCATGCTCTGTGGTGCGTGAAACACTCAGAACTCTCGTACTTTTCGCAACAGTAGTTACGAAACCGTGCCGAGGACCAGCAGAAGTAGAGTTATATATGCAGAGCACTCACTCTACTGCAACCAGAACAAGCCGGACGTAGAAAAAGTAAGGCCACACTGAGACCACCTAATTATTGCAGCCTAATATGCCCAATTCTCCGAAAAATCGTGCCGTTCAGGATAGCTGTAAAGATCATATATAGTGTGTTCAGAAAAGTTATTGGCTTATGGTTTCCTGGGTTCGAAAAGTCCTTGTTCTTCGGTAGGAGTATCGTGCGTTCTAACAGGAGCCACTGCGGAGTGGGCGTCAGACGACTTTAAACAGCTTCCGCGTCAAGTTCTTGATATCATCTGGTCCTACAGCGGAGAACTTCTTCGTGCTCTTAAGCGAATGACATTCTCAGTATCTTTCTTCAATTTCAGTGGTGGAATCTTGTAAGCCTTTCACCAAAAAGTCTCTATCTTGTCGGACTGGAGTAGGTTTTTGACAGAAACCGTGAGTTCGCTTAAGAGGCACGATAGGTCGCCGATAAATTCTTCATTCTCCCCGACCCACCCCTCCCCTTTTCTGTATTCGCCTTGCTGCAGATAACAACCATTAAAATAGCAACCGTTCAGTTGATACAGACGTCATTTGTTCCTTTGATCGATCGTCGGTTTTAGCCTTTGATTTGAACCAGTCAACGGTCTCGACACAGGATGAATTGAACAAATGATGATTCGGAGGTCGAAGCACTCCAATATATCCTCAGGAATGGAGGCATCCACTTCAGCCAGATCTTGGTACTTAGGAAGAACCTGGATGTTAATGTTTATCCTTGTTCTGAAATTGCTCTCAACTCTCAGGGTATACTTGCTTTTCATGATTGATCTTAATGTCGCTTTCTCCTCTTCGTCTACGGCTTGCTCATGCAGAATTGGGGAAGCGCTATACGTCCATATCCACTTTTCGAGAGGTTAGCAGCCCAATTTCGCAAAGACTCTACAAGAATAATGCTGGTCTCGTAGCTCTCCTTCAAGTCATCCTTGAGTCGATTAGTCCACTCAATGTGAGCGTCTCGTCGCTTCATCATCGTGTTCCCATCATAATTATTTTCAGCATCCCGAACTCTAGGGTGATCAGCAATGTCTGCCGATATATTTTCGAGTGCTCTGTATGCAAGGATAAGGTTGCATACTCTGGCAGGTCACGTGGTATCCCAAAGTCATTGTTCAAGACACCTCACCCGGGTGCTATTTAACCTTCGTCACGATTTTTTTTCCTCCGTTTGGTGGTTTTTCCTTCGGGACCTTCCCTGGGTATTTCTCCACGACTGCGTATTAATTATTATAACCGCATTCAGCAGAAAGCCTTGGTACAGAGGCCCTTTATCCGCGAACAGAGGACGCGTCCTGTGGCTTTGTCATAGGCCATCCGGTTCAAATCCAAAGGTACCGAACTACATCCCTCCATTCTGATTCACATGTTTGATAGGTGAAAATTGCAAAACCTTTTAAAACTGAGAGAATGGCGACGGTTTTTCTGAAAATGTCCAAACTGAATTTTGTTGAAAACCCCAGCGTTTTTTGTCTAATAACTTTTATATAAGTTGGCATTAATATGGTGAATATATCTCACAAGACCTAACCATGTGAACCACGTAAATTTAAAAAAATTGCAAATCGGGGCAAAATTGATGTCTGTAGAATTTTTTTAACAAACAAAAAAAATGCATTTACTCTCACTGTGCCGCATCTTTCAGAGGGAAAAGAGTTTCTTTTTCTTTTAAAAAATAAAAATTCACAATTTCCCGGTGTCACAAGTGATCAAGGAGGGTGTGAATCAACAGGAAACCTAAACTTTGCTTTATTAACATTTGTCAGATCTCGTCTTGATTTTGCGAAAATGGAGAATCTTCGTTTTTCAAAAGTCAAGATAAAAAAAACACCAGGGGATTTGAGAAAATTAAGTTTGAAAATTTTCAGAAAAACCGCCGCCATTTAGTCAATGTCGAAAGCTTTCGGAGTTTGTGGTGGATTTGAAAAGAAAATTGAAAGATCTGTCAGAACCAAGAAGGAACTATAAAATATCTATTTTCTTTTAGATACTACAATATTTTAATTTTTTCCGATAAATTCTTGATAAGCAGTCGCACCAGCCTCAAAAGTTCAAAACCTCCCAACTTGGTAAAAAAATATCGTTAAGTAGATGCAATTCATACCACCTAAAATTCTTTGGAAAACAACATATTTCTTGCGAAAACGATTCTGTAACTTGAGCATGCATAGCTTGGTGAAAAAATTTTTTCAGTATTGGCCTCGAGCAGTTTTCTCAAATATGGGCAATAGGGTAATTCACGGAAATATTTTTTTCAGATTATTAAAAAGTTGCTTAGAGGTAGTAAGTATCAAATTTACGTAAAAAGTGATATTTTCGTGTTTTTTTCAAAATACACATATTTGTTTTAGAGAAATATCATATGTATGAAAGTTTTAGCTAATTCAAAGGAAAAACTCTCATTTCATTTCTGATTCGAAAATAAGTATTTCGTCGCCACTAACACACTTCTACATGCACTTTGAGGTCCCCGAGATACCTTTTCTTTAAAAGAATAAAAACCGTCCACTGATTACGAATATCTTGGTTACATTTTTTAAATCCTGGTCACTTTTTCTTGAAGCCATTTTTTAAACAATTTTTTTAACAATTTCATTATTCATTAAGGAAAAAAATTATAAAAATTATTTTTAGTGTCTCTGAACTAAAATAACAATCGTTACTTATTGCACTTTTTTGTAGGAAAAATCGTTTGCAAACGATTGAAAACTTCTCTCCGTGAATTGTTGTAACAAATTGCTATTTCTAAGAGGATATCATCTAGACTTTTGACTTGTTAATAAAAAAGCATCCAGGCAAACCAGTGTCAAAATTTTCCCCAAAACTGTTGCGAAACTTATACTTCTAATGAATAGAATTTTGTGTGCTTCATAAACTCTCTTGCTTCTTTGCTTATGATAATCGTTATAAACAAAAACCCTCAATGACCAGAATTGATTTTTTTTCAAATTCTTGGGTTAATCTCTGACATAAGATAAAACTTTTTACTTCCGTGACATTTTCTCATACAACGAGTAATCTTGACTAAACGAATCACTAATTTCTTGCTAATTTTTAGTGAACTAGTTTTCGCTAATCATGTCTGTAAAATTTATCTAGCAATTAGTAAAGTTTTAAGAATTTTTATTCAGAGAGGCAATGAAGCATCTTTTACGTAAGACAAAGAGACAGGCTGCATCACGCATAAAATTGCACAATATGATATTCTTATTAAAACAAAAGAGCTAAGAATGTTACACCATCGCGTCATTTCATCAAACTTTTCTATTTTTTACGTCTACAGTTTTTATAACCTTTCTTTAATTATTATATTCAATCCTGAGTAAATTTATTATTTGTATCAAGCAATTGCTTGCTTTCTACTATTAGAGTAAGAACTTGCACTATAGTTTTCGTAGCAGCGCGTCAATAATATTTAATTATGTTATATGTCAAAAAAACCAGAGGTGAGCGCAATTTGGAAGTGAATCCGAAAGTTTTCAAAAAATGAATAAATCTAGGATCTAAACTTTTTTTTCTAGAACATTACTATATTTATTCGAGCAGTATTTTGAGATCGTGAAACAATTTATGAAGCCAAGCTTTAATAATTTTTCGGGTGAAATTATTATTCTCGACATATAGTTATTTGCGAAAAGCTTAACAATATTTTTTATTTATAGGTATATTATTATACTATTATATTCACCAATAGAGTTAAGGACGATAGCCAAGATGAAGACCAGAGGATAAACGACCCTCATTTTTTCCAAATAGAGAAAAACTGATTAATGTTTCGATGAAGAATTTAGGTAACAGTATAACTATGGAATATTCTGATGCTCCATTATAGATCATATAACATTTTTTTCTGGTGTTTATCTCGCATATTAGAGGCCTCAAGGTTGTCCTTCCGAGATATTTACATTTCATTATATACAGTCTCAGAAAAAAACTCTAGTTACTAAATTCGTTTAAGCTAATATAACTGATATCAACTTGAGAGCATAATATTATCTTAGACAAACTTAATATCTTGTTCCATACGCAAGAGTATAATGTAATCATAATATGTCTAATATCGTACGTTTGTTAAATTTTTATTTGCAAGTATTAAAAAGCGATTTCGTAAACAAAGGAAACTACATTAATTTCTGATGTTAGATTTTACCAATTATTGGTCAATTATTTTTCTGGACAAACGAGAAAAAATCTGCTGCAGTTTCTCGTTTCTCTTATAATCTGAATAAGTTTACCGAATCCGAATATAATTTAGAGCATTGGTCTTCTTTTGTCCACGGTGGTAATGAGTTAATTTCTGATGCTAGATTTTGCCGATTACTGGTCAAATAATTTCCCGGAGAAACGAGAAAAAATTTGCCACTAGAAACTTCCTGCTGTGGCCTCGCTGGCGTAATTGGTTAACGCTCCACTCGTGAATAGTGGTTTCTTTAAACTTAAAATTAATCATTTAGTTTAAAGAAGCATAATGAAATAATTATTGTAATCAAGCCGGTTGTCTATGTGATGCGAGCCGAACACACCCGAACTCGCCCGAACTGGCAAGAAAGTTGGAACCATTGTCGGAGCGACAACCTTGTATCGATCAGTTTCATGTTTTTGGTGTTTTTGATTAAAATTTATATTTATAATTAGTTCAAACTGCATGTCGATATTCTGAATATAGTGACGTGCATGAGAAGAACATGGTGGTTAGTGGTTGAAGTTTTGTTTTTAGATTTTCCACGTCAAGATGCTTCCGTACTTGCCACTCGGCGATCAGTGTGAATGTGAAAATCGGATGGAAACATATGAGCTTCAATGTCGAGAGAATGAGCGAATGAATTGCAAATTATTGTAGGTATATAATTTTTCAATAATGAACAGTAATACAAAATTATAAATAACAAAAAGTGCTTGCTCAATTTGCAATTGTTTGAAAATGTGCAAGAAACATGTTTTCTTAGAATGAGTCATATCCACAAAGAAACCAAAGAAACATGTCAACATTTTGCTCTTTCGAAAAGCAGACTTATTTTTTATTACGCATTTAGGGAATTCAGAAATTTTATCTTCTTTTTGTGATTTTGGAACGTTTGAAACACTATTCATTTTTCCACGGAAATCAAATAATAACATGTTTCTTTGTTTCAATCCGAAAAAATTTGAGATTCGTCATATTCAACCTTATCCAAAAAAGTGTGCATTTAACTCGATAAAAAAATTCCGACGTCGAAATACAAATTTTTTATCTCAGCTTTTAAATTAATTCACCAGTTGTATAATTTTTTTTATCCCTTGCTAGTTTCGAAACACTTTTTTATTCCACAAGAAATTATCAGGAGACAAAGAGAAAACAGAGACTGAGGAATGCAGTAATATATACAATTACACATTGAGGATTCTGGAAATTCGGCTGATACATTAAAACATAATGCAGCCGTAAGTAAACCGAAGAAAGTTAATTTAATGTTTGTCGATTCATGCATCAATTTATACCGAACCAGAATGAGCGATAGGAAAGCTGCAAGTGTCCTGGCAGCTACTTCAAGCAGTTCAGTGTATGACTTGGAAAATATTTTATTAGCAGACACATAATACGAAACAGCCGAATAATTTTTCGAAAAAATATTACTGCTCAGATACAGAAAAACTTCGAAGTCCCACAATTGAAACGTATAGTACAACGGGATGGGAAGCTTCTGCGAGATTTGGAACGTCCAAATAAAAAATCTGATCGTCTTCCCCTTCTCGCATGCAGTAATGATGCCAATGAGCTTTTGGGTATCCCCAAACTTGAAAGTGGAACTGAAGAAGCTCAAGCCAGTTCTATAATAAAGCTACTTGAAGATTGGGGAATTAAAAAGAAATTGCCTATATGTGCTTCGATACCAAGGCCTCTAACTCAGGACCACCTAATAGCGCTTGTGTACTTTTGAATCGAAAACTGGGATGCTCGTTGCTCTATTTAGCTTGTCGTCGTCACATTCTAGAGCGAATGTACTGATTTTTGAACGTTTTCGAGTAAAGTGGCCTATACTTTATTGCGAAAACTTTAAATCAGGCATGGACGATCCAGACGCAGCTAAAGCGTTTGGCAATGAAAAGGCAGATATTCTGCAATTTGTCTCTGAAAGATTAGAGTATGATTAGCATGTTGTAAATAGTTTTTTATTTATTTTTCTTCCAGAAAAAACATCCACGAAAAGACTACGGAGAGCTTTTAGAACTGATAGTCATTTTTCTTGAAGAAAAACCTCATGGAAGAATATCCGATCGATTCAAGAAACGTGGAGCATTTCATCATGTAAGATGGATGACAAAAGCTATCTACGCATTAAAAAGCTTTTTATTCAGATGAGAATTTACTCTCACTATCGGAGAAGTCAATGGACTCAGAGTAATTTGCATTTATGTTCCTCTTTTTTATCAAAGAGCAACAAAATAAGAAACTGCTGGAAACAACGATCTTACTCTAGTATCAAGACTTCTTGATTGTTCTTCTCTAAATGAAAAGATTCGTAACGTGGCTTTGAACAAAATTTATCAATCATCTGTGGTACCTGAGTGATCTCAAAATTGGCTTAGCTTTTTTCGACAAAAATGTATATATATAAATTCATTTCTGTCGTGTACGGACGTGTCTATTTGCTCCTCCTTAATCTTTTATGTTTGCAAAAGTTATAAGGTGTTTAATTTTATTAAAATTTGCA
>JAWWEA010024410.1:0-10722 GCA_035222095.1 Andricus quercuspetiolicola | reverse complement strand
TGCGCTATCTGCGATGGGCAGAAGAACTAGTGTCTACCCATCCATCTTGAATTTTGCAATTTTCACCTCAAATTTGGATTCAGTGACATCGAAAACCCCTAATGAGCATTTCAACTTTCAAATCACTCCGCTGATTCCAATTCAAACGTGAAAACGTATGTGTTCTCCCATGACAATACACGGCCATATTCAGCAAGAGTGACCCAAAATTTACTTAACAAGTTTGATTGGAACGATTTTCCCACCCACCTTACTCCCCAAACCTTGCTCTGAGTCGTTTTTTTCCCTTTATCCCACCTCGAGAATCATCTGGGTGGAAGGAAGTTCCGTACGAACGCCGAAATTCAGGCAGAAGTCAACCGCCACCTAATGAACAGCATGTCGGAACTTACTTTTGGAACGATCCTCGTAATAGTAGCTCTTCATTGAGTGTGGAAACGCGACGTGTCCTGTTACCCACAGAAGAGTGCGAGTGAGACAGCTTTTGAAATTAAAGTATGTTTATCAGGATATACGAGTTTGCTTTCTTTTTCAACCGCTAAAACCTTTTCGAGCTCTCAAGTATAATGAATGTGTAATATTTTTAAAATATAATTAATAATTTTAGGTAAGTGAATGACTAAACTTATATCAGAATGTGGTAATCAAAGGAGTGCGTTATAAAAGTGGTAAGTACAGATTACAAATCTAGTTGCAAGATTTCATCTCTGATTTCATGTTCATACGATTTCATTAAATTCTATGCTTACCAGTTTCATAACGCACTCTTTTGATTAACACAATCTTACGAAACGTAGTCATTCACTCAACTAGAAGTGAATGATGACAGCACAGAAATAAATAACCAACCAAATCAGAAATTTTCAGGATAGCGGAACATTCTGTAAAATCGGAATCACCATTTAAAGATAAGACAAAAGTCCACTTCTGTGATGATATGTTGCTAATGTAAGCCCAAAAAACCAATTCACAATCTCAAAGTGACACTGCTGGCCACAAATTTGTACAGGCTCGGCTGCGGATTGCGGTAAAACACGTAATCTTTAGTTTGAATGAAAAATAAAAACTTACTCCTGAGGTACTGAGTTTCTGAATGAGGGTTAAAAAGTTTTTATGCAAAAAGTTAGCCAAATCCGAGCAAATTACTCAAAAATTTTGAGTTTACAATTTCATAGGTTTTGAAAATCCACGTTGGGTAGCGATCGAAAATCGAATGTTCAACTTTTCATAGAAGTAAAAACTTATCCCAGAGATATGGGAAAGCTAAATAAGAATAAAAAATGTTTGATACAAACAAGTTATTCTGTCCCGAGAAAATCAAAATTTAGTGTGACGAAATCACTCTGAGATAGACGATTCTCAATGAAAGGACTATAAGAAGGATTTTTTATTTCTTTAATAAGCGATAATAATTTCAGAAAATATCGTGAAGGGAAAATAAAAATATTACTGTGCTAAAAAATTATGCTAAAATTTTGACTAAAATTTGAATAAACATTTTTTGTATGTCTATATTAAGGAATGAGAATTCAAACAAATCTTTTTATTTCAACTTGTATATTTGATTTTTGAAAAATTTATTATACAATAAATCCATTTTCGGAAAAATGTTGATTATCTAGTTCCGGAATGCCGTCCTTCAAGAATTAATGATATTTCACATCTTTGCGCTATAATTTTAGTTGACAGCTCGAAAAGGTTTTGTCGGTCGACAATGAAAAGAAATTCATATACCCTGATAATCGTACTTACTTTTCAAAAGCTCTCATTCCCACTTTTCCATGCGTGAGAGGAGTCACGTTGCGCTTACGCACTCAGTGAAAAGTAGTCACTACTTACAGGCCTGGGGTAGGATTCTGATTCTATTTTATTTGACAAAACGAGAGAGGCAATATTCGGTAATCAAGTACTATCGACTTCTCGATTATCGACAGTCACCCCTCTCTTTCTGACACACAAAGTAGAAGTAGATAGTTGCAGTCGATCGTTTTAAAACGATCGAACATCTCTGTCTAATTTTATAGGGTAGAAGGATTCGATGAAATAGATTAGAGGGTATTGAAAACCCTCCCCTGGCACTTACGTTGTCACTGCTCCTGCCAAATCGCAGGCACGCAAATCAGTCTCTTTATTATTTCTTTGTAGTATAACCCCACACAAAGATGTTTCGCCTGAGAGTGTGGGACACCTGAACGTCGCTCAAACCCAAGCGACCAAGGACCTCCCCACTATCATGCAAAATATTTTATGCTGCGTTGTACACGGGAAAAATGTGCAATTTAAACAGAAAAATATTGAAAAATGAAATCAATAAAACTAAATTATATTTGAATAAATAAGTTTTGTTTTTCAAACAGCCCGCTGTAACCTCGATTTAAGGACTTTCCTATTTTTAAATTAACTATGTGACGTCATAACTTTGAGATGTCATACCAAATCGAAACTGCAAGTACAAATGTTTGTTTAGTAAGAATTATGGAGCGGACTAGTTAAGGAGTGAACCTGGTTACGAATCGTCTAGGAAAGGACAACCACTGCGAGCCGAGGGGCTTAGCACTGAGTATTCAGACAGTCGGCTACCTGACTGAATCTGTTTAATTGTGAGATAAACTGTTAAATCAATTAGAAATTTCCAACCTCTGTTAAAATTATTCTTATTTCCTTAGAGCCATATTCAGAGTTTCAACATTCTCCATTCAGTCTTTCATCTCCCATGTGTAGGACGTCAGTAAGATACTTAAAAGCTCTCTTTTTTGCCCAGGTTTCTACTTCATATGGTCCCCCTGATTTATCTATGACATCCATTATGTTGATGCTCCTGCCCAAACCTCCTATTCTTGCTCTTTTGAAGACTCCCCATGCCGCACTTGCTGCTTTTTGCATTTTTCCTATCATTTTAACAACATGCGTTCTGTTTATCCTTCCTGATGTAAACCAATATCCCAAGTATTTAGTTTTCTCTGCCACCTCTAATTTTTCTCCGTTGAACTTCCACTCTTCTGTTTAATTCTGTTTCCTGACTCTATTTCTGAAGATCACAACATTCGATTACTTGGTGTTGGTTTCCAATTTTTTTTAACTACGTATCCTCCAAAGGATTTTAAAATTTGTCTATAAAAATATTGAAGAGTGTGAGACTCAGCGGGCTTCCTTATCTGACTCCCCTACTTGTTTCTAGGTTTCAAAGTCAACGAATGCAACATAAAGTTTAGGCCCTTCTTTTCCATCCACTCCCGAATCCTTTCATCCGTAATTGCTGGTGAGATTTTATAACCGGTGTCTGGCCAAGATATTCCCATGTAATTACCCTACCATCTTCCTACCCACCTCTAAATATCGGCATTATTCCTGCCTTTCCTTAACCTTTCACTATTTTCACCGTCGTCCAGGATCCGTTTATTATTTTATGTAACTATAGAGCCGATACTTTTGTAATACCCCTAATAAATTTAATAGGGATCCTATCTTCTCCTGGAGCTTTTTCAAACCTCATTTTCTCAATTAATTTGGTCATTTACTCAAAAGTTATGTCACCCCTTCTGACGCTGCTTCATCTCCCCTTTTTTCAAAGACCCTAACATTTTCTACTTCTGCTATCACCTCTTCTTTCTCCACCTCTGACTCTATAACAAAACTATTTAAGGGAAAGTTATTTGGTTTTTCTTTTCCTACCTCTAGTAGGTTTCTAAAATGGTTCAGTCATCGTTTTTCTCCTATATTCGTTCCCCTGTTTCTCTTCCTTCCCGGGCTGAAGTTTCCTGTCGCCTGCCAGAAGCTTTCCATGCGTCTCCTTTCCTCAACCTTCTTCCACTTTTACTTGCACTTTTTCTTTCATTTCTCCTCTCCATTTTTGTGTGTCCAAGTTTTTAAGTTTCTTCTTTTTCCCGTTTAATTCTTCCCTCCCTTCATCATTCTTTTTCTCGAGTTATTTTGAAAGACAATCCCAAATCCTAGGCCTCTGTTCAGCACTATATCAAATCAAACTCCTTTATCATTTTCTTCGCACTCCTACAATTTTTCCATTCCCTTTTCCATAATTCTCTCTCTCGTCCTCTTCCCATTTTATACGGGTTGTCGTTTTCCTATTTTCCTTTCTCAAAAAGGGTTCCCTAATGAAAATAGTAATTTTTAATTCTGAAGAGAAACTGATTGGAATATGGTCTAATTCCGTTCTGACTTCGACTTTAATTCATTTTACTGGACATTTTTCACTCTTTTCTGATAAAATTACATAGTCTAAAGCCGACCCCTGTCTCCACAGATATGTATCCAGTTGCTCCCCATGTCCTCTGTAAAAATATAATCCTAAGCCCCAATCAAAATCCCCTTTGTCCCAATCACTTCCTCCCTATTCTTCACCCACTCTAGCATTTAAATCCCCTAACAAGACAAGCTCTTCGCCCCTCTCTCACATATCTTCGATCAGATTGATTAGTTCAACTTTAAATTTCGAAAACCCAACATTGTTGTAAAAAGTTACAATATTTACATTATTTGCTTTTAGTTTATAGCCTCCTTTAACGATCATCCAATACTCCCACTCTTCTCTCTCCCGATCAATTCTTGATTTCTTCACTCCAATTGACTGTCATATTTTAGCTCTACCCTTCTTATTGTCTCTAGTTGCCGGTTTAGTACTCCAAGTAAAATCTTCATCCAGTTTAATTTTGAAGTCAGGGACACACCCCCGCTCTAGTCAGGTTTCTTGAAATATGACTACGTCATGTTCTCTCAAAAATTCTACCGAGTCCAATACACCCCCCCCCCCCCCCGAGATGTTTCATGACAAACATTTAATTGATTTGCACACGGCCTTCTTGAAATCCACTGATTTTCTTCACTCCTTCTTTCTCATTTGAGAAGAAATACCGATTTACAATTTTCCACTTCATGTATATAGATCCAGCTTGTATCTGCTCCTTTTCTTTGGTATCTTTTAACTTTTCCAATTATCCATTTCTGCACCTCGATTTCTCTTTTAGTTGGATCGTTGTCCAAAATGATTATTGTGTCTTTCAGCACCTCCTTTACCCTTATTAATTTCACTCTTCCTTCCATGAGGACAGCCTAGATATGTCATGACTCTAATGTGAATTTGATTCCTGCCCGATTTCAGAGTACTTTCTGCATTTCGTTCGATATGGTGCGCCCGCCTATGGCTTTAAAATCTCACACTTTTATCCAGTTTTTCTTTTTTCTTCTCCCTTCTAATTCCCACGCTGATTCTCTAGCTGAAAGCCTTTCTGAAATCATTGAATTATTATCGTTATAACTGATGTTCTGTAATTCCTCTTCATTATCAAACTCTAAGGACTGGTTGACATTCTTTCTTACTGGCTCGACCCCACCTCTCCACTGTTTCTATCCAAATTTTGCTACGTCCCCTGTTACTTATCTGGCTCTCCCTCTTCCCGCTCAAGCTTTTTTTCCGTTCTGCTTATTTTGTTAAAATCTTCTATTTTGTTTTCGAGCCTTGCGAAAATTTCTCTCAGCTTATTATTTTCGTCCTGCCTTTCCTCATCTTCTTATCGATCTAGTTTTTCTTTCCCCCATATTCCAGAAAAATCTTTGTTGGATGATTTACAAAAATTACACTTTTCAATAATATAATATTTGATATTCATACTCATGCAAAAGATGTTATTTAAATACTTTATTTCGTTTTTGAATCGCTTCTACCAATCAGAGAAGAAAAACGAAGTTTCATCTGAGTGGCCGACTTCCAGATCACAAACTGAAATCACATAAATAAAGATTTTAAATTTACAAAGTGTCAAAAAATGTATTTATACACTAAAATAAGGAGAAAAAATATTTTTTTGAAGCGTTGCTTTATATTAAACTGCGAAGCGAATTATCAAAATGAATGTTCTGAAATATTAATAAGATTACCATCAGGATTTGAAACCCGAAAAAAGTGCGCCGAAGCTGTTGGTGGAAGTATGAAAAATGTAATTTCAAGAGAAATTATTATTATTTCGGTTTGAATAGGGTTATGCATTAGGGGTGTTAAAAAAAAGGAAGTCCGAATCTCAACTTAAATTTTTGATATTTTTTGTTCCCTTTGGGTTAAAAAATGAAAAATAAATAGGATAATACTTACTTTTTTCAAAAAGAGCAGACCATAACCTTAAGTGTGCATAATCATAATTATGCACAATCAAGGAGATATATGAAGAAAGTTGTTATAAAGAAGATTCCATTATAACTAATTTTTCGAAAATAGTCATTTGACATATTTATATGAATTGTTTTTTGAAAACCTGAGAATAATTTAAATGTATATTAAAGACCTTCTAGTAAGTGGAACAGATGGCTTAAGCTACTAGTTTTTAAAAAAATTGAATATGATCAACGCTTCCTTTATAACTGTTAACAATTTTTTCGCAAACTTACCCATGCCATCATTAGAATATCTACTTCGGGGAAATTCTGTCTTGAAAAAAGATTGAATAAATCATCTGAGGAGGAGTGCCGATCAAGTACTACCAAAGAGGTGAAGAAAGCACGAGGTGAAGAAAAAAAAGCACTTCATAACGACATTGATAAAATACGAACATGTATTGTATTTTTTCTAAACTTAGTCATTTAAATCTGATATCGACATCTTGATCTCAAATTCTATATCAGAAACCCAAAAAAACTCCTTTGCGCCGAATCTCATGGACATTTTGTTAACATTATACCACTTCTTCAAACCCGAACGTTTCGAACAACTTAAAAAAACAACTTAAAAGCTTGAAAGTTTGAGGTATTCGAACGCCTAAGTTCGCTCGAACTCGATTGATTCGACTAGAAAAAAAAACCGGCTCGTCTCGAAGTTTCTTGTTTTTTGCACGCTCGTATTAATTCTTGTAAGTTTGTCTTTTCTAGCTAAAAAATGAACTGAACAACAGTTGAAGACGAATCATGAGATCATACAAGCCAGCAGTTATATATGTGACTGTGTATCATACGTGATCTTTTGCAATAATCGACCAACAAAGTTTCAGACTAATGGCTGCTGCGAAACTGTGACAGGAGTCTAAAGCACGAACGCACAACTTTGCACACCGTTGGGCAAACTAACTTTATTTCAAAATTCTCATTAAAAAAAAATCGTTAAAATGATTTTTTCAAAGACAAAGTCTTTTTTCTTTGGTTTTTGAATATCCCGAGAATATTCGGGAAACAAAAAAAATGAAACCGGACACAAAGGATGTATAATTGGACTTAAATCAATGCGTAAATGGGGAAAGAGAAGAAGAATCGGTCTGGCAATTTTTTCCTGGTCTAAAAATAGTCGTAATGCATAACAGAAAGGAAAACAGAAAAAAATCACGAGTATGGGCACCTTTGCGTTGAGCTCAATCAAGTGCATCTCGATTCTTCAGCAATAATATCAATAGAGAAAGACAGTTAGACACTTGAATCTTTTATCACCTTTTTTTTTGAAAAATTTGCAGAAATTATTGTTTTTTTGAATCACGGAAAATTTTTTTCTGAGAAATATCAAATGGTCGTCATTTTGTTAATTTAAAAATTTTTTTTTTAATTTCTGACGAGTTTCGAAAGACTGCAAAATCTTTCACTAGAATAAGAATAATAAAGTTAATAGATTTGAAGCTTTTACGATGATTCATTATGGTAAAATAAATACTTCGGGTTTCACTCGTGTGCAAAACTACGAATCTTGTCGGCGTTTCGTGAACTTTAAGAAAAAATCATTTTTATGATTTTTTTTTTAATGAGAATTTTGAAATAAAGTTAGTTTGACCAACGGTGTGCAAAGTTGTGCGTTCGTGCTTTAGACTGCTGTCACTGTTTCGCAGTAGCCATTAGTCTGAAACTTTGTTGGCAAGATTCGTATTTTTGCACACGAGTGAAACCGGAAGTATTTATTTTACCAATAATAAAGGTATATATCTTAATAGTTTTAACAAATACAGCACTCCAACAACAATGAAATTTTATTTTTGGCACGCAGTCTAAAAAGTTTCCTAATGCCAAAAGGAACATTCTCACCGAATAAAATGCTTTTTTAACTATTAGGGCAAAATTTATGCGTTCCATTTGGACTTTATAGCCCAAACGTTCGTCACCTAAACTTTATAGTTTAGGTGACGACTATTTACGGGAATGTGCGATTTCACGCATTTAGGTATCGATATTGTCGGTTTAATACCATCTGCTGTGTGTATATCGAGTGATTATTTCCTATATTAATTACTTAATTTAATGAACAGGCTGGGCAATCCGCTCGCAGCTTAACGGTTGAGCTCCAACATGATACCCGAAACGATAATATCCCTACCAGATCCACAGCACACTACTAGATTTTTCTTTTTGGACGTCACTGCTTCAACCCCACAATTAAGGTATTTTGACGAAGGTATTTCAAAGTAATTATTAATTATTTTCAAGAACAGACTACGGCGCTCTACTAGTCTATTTGTCTACATTGTAGCTCCTGCGTTCCCGCTCGTTTTTCGCGTGTTCTTTTTTCACGAATTTTTCTGTTACCGAGTATGACAGTTTATCTGTATACCTACATCAGTTTTACATGTTAGTCTGATTATATCATTTATAAATAACATACTCCATAAGAATTGTCACGTAAATTTTGACATGAGATTTAGACTCAAAGGATCATGTGACTCGTGAATCGGAGGTAAAATTTAAAGTTAGTTTTAATGTAAATTACACATGAATACTTCATTTATTCAGATTCATTCTAATTTTAAGGTTTGATAAATTTAGTACTATTTATGTGCCATTACTCATATAAAAATATATTAACGATATAACTTATTTATGTCTCCCAATATATACTGAAGAAATAAAAATTGAAAACCAATTTTTTAACTTCAAAAATAAATTTGGAGACTTGTTCTAAGAGTATTGTTCTCTTAACGTATTTCGAAATGCTTTCAGTTCGAATAGTATTAGAAATATTTCTCACTATGAGAGATACACTTTTAAAAATGTATGTTGAAACTTCGCAATAAATGTATTGGAAGTTTAATTTCCGAACGTATGGTCACATTATAATACATGCTACTGTCGTTTTTAAATACGGCCGTGGTAATCTTGGAATGCATATATAGTAAAGTTGGGAAGAGAAGTCATCCACTATAATTTCGAGCTTTATAATATTTACGACACTTGTATTGGAACAATTCAAAATTTGACACACATGTATTGCAGTTTCGCCATCACAATACCGTGATTGTAGTTTCATCTAGGGATCGTTCATAAAATAAGTTTATTTTGTTTAAATAAAGATGAGAATATAATTTACGTGAACTTAAGAAAAATACAAGGATATAAACAAAAAGAAAACGCGTAACGTAGTATATGAACGACTCCCTACACTTATATTGTCAAAGTATCGTAAAATTTGTTAAATCCGAAACATTTTAAACAGTTTACCTATATTAAATTATTATTATATTTTTCTTGAAAATCGACTTATAAATATAGTAATGATTTTGTCATTTTGAATGTTAGTATAAATAAACAATGATAATTGAATGCAATATTATAAGCCTCGGTGGTTCGGGCGGTTAGGCGCTCACACTTCACGTTAGAGGTCCAAGGTTCGATCCCTGAGCCGGTACCCACTGAAATTTGTCTATGTACTTTTACTGAGGTTATGTTGGTTCCGATTTTAGGCTGTTCCAGAACCTTAAATCTTAAACCTAGTACGTTGATGGTGGGTTAAAAACCAAGGCTGCCTAATATGTCGAATTGGACGTTCTACTCTCATAGGGTCACTTGATAACGAATCCCTTGTCCAAATTTTTCCTGTACGTCAGGATTTGGAAATATCCTAACCCTGAAATACAAAATGGCCATTTTCAGACATATTTGAAATAACATAACACGAGCAGCTATTCTTTATATTAAAACAGCTTAAATCATTGTCTAGTACACTGGAACTTGAAATTTTGGCTACCGAGTTTGTGTCCTCCCGAGAATTGTCGCCGTCGCGGTTCACACTGGGGTGAAATCGGAGAACGAGGTTCAAAATGACATTTAGAACGCAATTAAGCACCGATTTCAGATTTTTATTAATTCAGTCCTACATTTTTTAGAAACTGGTGTGACTAGATTTTCTATTTTTTTGTTTATTTAATTTTTATTTTAATGCAAACAGCGAAAAAAATGTCGATTTTTCTAATTTCATTTTTTAACTTTTAGACAAAATTTTTCTTATACTTCTCGTCCCTTGGATTTAATGCACAGGGATATAAGAAATATAGAAAAATTGTTAGCTTGCATATTTAATTGTTATAAACAAATTGTATTAACAAATACTCGACATTAGGGGTTATTCGTCTTCAAAGTATATTTCTGCTCTGAAATCGCATGCTTTCATCTTTAGGATGATACATGGACATTAAAATTTAAGATTAAATGTAATTTTTTTATTTTATAAACAAATTACATAAACGCCATTTGAAGTGAAAATAAACCGTTTTTTCTTCTGACCTTGATAAAATTATATCGTCAATAATGATTTCTGAAAAGCTTTTTGACGCCCATCAATATTTGTTTATTTCATAAACAAGTTATATAAAAAAATGAACATTTTGGGCGTTTTCAAGCGAAAATAAATCGTATTTTCTGGTATTGTTTTTTAAATTATATTTTGTATTTGTATTTTGTATTTATTTATGAAAAGTTCCTAGGGCTAAGTAGCCCTATAAGGAACAAGTGATACATGTTACATTTAAAATA
>JAWWEA010024341.1:0-10722 GCA_035222095.1 Andricus quercuspetiolicola | reverse complement strand
AAAAAAAGTTAAAATTCCTTATTGAGATTTTTCCCTGAATTTTGCATTGTTTGGTTAGAAATTTAAATTTCTATTTTTGACGGTATTTCCTGCAAAAAAAGTGAAAATGACGAGTCTTATAAAAATATTTAAAATTCCATTTGGAGATTTTTCCCTGTATTTTACATTGTTTGTTCCAAATTTGAGTTTTCTACTTTTGACAGTATTTTATACAAATAAAATGAAAATGACGAGTGTTTTAAAAAAAAAGTTACAGTTCGTTTTTCAAATTTTTCCTTGTATTTTGCATTGCTTGGTTCGAAATTTGAATTTTCTATTTGTGTCACTATTTTCGCCAAATACAATAAAAATCACGAGTCTTATAAAAGTGTACGTTAAAATTGCTTTTTGAGATTTCTCCTTGTAGTTTGCATCGATCGGTTCAAATTTTGAATTTTCTATTTTTGCCAGGATTTTCTACAAAAAAAAAATGAAAATGACGAGTGTTATTAGAAAATAAGGTTATAAATCGTTTTTCAGATTTTCCTCTGTATTTTGCACCGTTTGGTTCCAAATTTGAATTTTTTATTTTTGTCAGTATTTTCGACAAAAAAAATAAGAATGACGGTTCCTATAAAAAATGGTTAGAAACAAATTTACAGAGCTTATCAAAGTTACGATTTTTTTAAAAAATTTAGTCCTGTATTTCGCTTCGTTTGGTTCAAAATTTGAATTTTCTATTATTACCAGTATTTTCTACTTATAAAATGAAGTTGACGACTGTTATAAAAAAAAGAAGTTATGATTCCTTTTTGAGATTCTTCCCTGTATTTAGAATCGATCGGTTCGAAATTTGAATTTCTATGTTTGACGTTATTTCCAACAAATAAAATGAAAATGACGAGTCTTATAAAAGTTATAATTTTTTTGAGATTTTTCATTGTATTTTGCACCGCTTGGTTCGAAATTTGTATTTTTTATTTTTGTCAGTATTTTCGACAAAAAAAATTAGAATGACAACTATTATAAAAAAAATGGTTAGAATGAAATTTGCAGGACTTAAAAAAGTTGTAATTTGTTTGCGTGATTTTTCCCTGCATTTTGCTTCGTTTTGCTCCAAATTTGAATTTTCTGTTCATGCTAGTATTTTCGACAAGTAAAATGAAAATGACGAGTCTTATAAGAAAAAGTTAGAATTCCTTTTTGACATTTTTCCCTGTATTTTGCATCGTTTGGATCTAAATTTGAATTTTTTGCTTTTTGGCCAACTTTTTCTAGAAATAAAATAAAAATGACGACTTTTATAAAAAAAGAAGTTACAATTCCTTTTTGAGATTTTTCCCTGTATTTTGCGTGGTTTTGTTTGAAATTTGAATTTCTATTTTTGACGGTATTTCCTACAAATAAAATGAAAATGACGAGTCTTATAAAAGTTATAATTTGTTTTTGAGATTTCTCGCTGTATTTTGCATCGTTTGGTTCGAAATTTAAATTTTCTATTTGTGTCACTATTTTCGCCAAATATAATAAGAATTACGAGTCTTATAAAAGTGTACGTTAATAATGCTTTTTGAGATTTTTCCTTGTAGTTTGCATCGATCGGTTCGAAATTTGAATTTCTATGTTCGACGTTATTTCCAACAAATAAAATGAAAATGATGAGTGTTATAAAAAAAGGTAAAATTCCTTTTTGAGATTTTCCCCTGTATTTTGCGTGGTTTGTTTCGAATTTTGAATTTTCTATTTTTGCTGGTATTTTCGGCAGATAAAATCAAAATGACGAGTGTTGAAAAAATTAAAATTTGTTTTTGAGATTTTTCACTGCGTTTTGCATCGTTTGGTTAAAAATTTTAATTTTATATTTTTCCCAGGATTTTCTACAAATAAAATTAAACTGACGAGTGTTATTAGAAAATGAGGTTATAAGTCGTTTTTCAGATTTCCCTCTGTATTTTGCACCATTTCGTTCGAAATTTGAATTTTTTATTTTTGTCAGTATTTTCGACAAAAAAATAAAAATGTCAACTCTTATAAAAAATGGTTAGAATCAAATTCGCATGACTTATAAAAGTCATAACTTGATTTCGTGATTTTTCCCTTTATTTTGCATCGTTTTGTTCCAAATTTGAAATTTCTATGCATGCTAGTATTTTTGAGAAATAAAATGAAAATGACGAATCTTATAAAAAAAAGTTATAATTCCTTTTTGAGATTTTTTCCTGTATTTTGCGTCGTTTGTTTCGAATATTGAATTTTCTATTTTTTCTGGTATTTTCGGCAGATAAAATGAAAATGACGGGTGTCATAAAAAAAAATTAAAATTCGTTTTTGAGATTTTCCCGTGCATTTTCCATGGTTTGGTTCAAAATTTGAATTTTTTATTTTTGACAGTATTTTCGACCAAAAAAAAATAAGAATGACAACTCTTATAAAAAAATGGGTAAAATCAAATTTGCAGGACTGATACAAGTTATAATTTGTTTTCGTGATTTTTCCCTGTATTTTCCTCTGTTTTGTTTACAACTTGAATTTTCAATTTTTGCCAGTTTCTGAGTTTAAAATCAGAATAAAAGCTACTTTATAGTAATTTAGCAATTTCTGACGGATGCCAAATTATATTGTACGCATGTTTAAAACATAACTAAATATTATTATTTAATAATGAGACAATAATACAGTAATTTATTAATTGATTGTTACTATATAATATATTGATAAATTGTTGAATTTATGAATAATTAATATTTAATTACGATTACAATTAAATACAAATTTCTTCATATTGATAGAAATATTGAATAATGTAAAATGAGTAACATTCACAATTTTGAATAAAATTCATTAAATCTTTAATATTGACCCATACTGATGGGTGTTGATCATAAGTGTTAATTATTAAGGTCTGTAATTCTTGAAACAAATATTACATTCTTATGTGACAAGGTATTAGATTTAAGTAAAATTTACCCCCTCCCGCACCCTTTGTCAATTGTCCACGTTTTGAGACGCCCCGATCCCGACAAACAGGTTTTTGCGCATGTGTCGGTATGTATGTATGGTTGCATGTATGTATATCTGTATATCTGCCTGTGAGCACGATGACTTTAAAAAAAATGAATCTGTTAGATTGGCCTTTGGTACACTGTTTGAGTGTTGAAAACTGAAGGTGAAGTTCGTTATCCAGCCGTTTTTGATAAAAATTCAAAAAGTTCGAGCTTTGAAGTTGAAGATTTAAATATTCTATGCACGGTTATTAGTAGTACGCAAAAAGATGAATAATTTATCCCTGTGACTTTTTCTGGTAAAAAAACAGTACCGGAGTTATAGCATTTACAAAACTCCAAAAAACAGACGAAAATGAACATTTTAAGCCAAACAACGCACGATATCAAAAAATGTGAAAAAAAAGAAAAACATCGCATTCGAATCACCCTACAGGATAATTACAACAACTTTTTTAATTTACTTCAAAAATCCAAAATTGAAATTTCGACGGCACAAAAAATAATGAAAAATAAAAAATCCCATTTCGCGGACAAACTATACAAGTTACGCAAGAATCACTTTTCGGTAGGACGCGTATTTTCTTGTCTTATTCGTAAAAAAGTGCATTTAAAATAGAAAAATTAAAGTTTTAGACAAACCACACAAGATACGAAAAAAATTAATAGAAAAAATTTGTTAACCCAAAAAAGAGCGATAAATTTGTTTTTGATTATTTTTTGATACGATGCGTAGTTTTTGTTCTAATCGGGAAAAATAATATTAACAATGAAAAAAGAAATTTTTGGAAAAACGACGCAACGTAGGAAAAAAAATCAATCAATAAAAAGTGTGCGTTCAAAAAATATGTACAACTTTGGTAGCGATTATTTTTTGGTAGAACGCCTGTTTTTTTTTGGTTGAGGATTGAACTGTTTTTTTGAAAATTCGTCTTTTCTGGTGGAATTCAGCTGTTTTTAGATTAAAATTTAAATCTTTCTTTTTTAGAGCTTTAACTACTTATAAGAGAGGTGAAACTACTTTGTTGGAAATTAATCTTCTTGGTTGATGATTCATCATTTTATTTAAAAATCCTCTTTTTTTAATTTAACTATTTTGCTTCACTTTTTTTTGTGAAAATTAATTTTTTCGACAGAAAATTTAATTATTCCATGGTTGGTTGGAAATTTATATTGTTCAGTTTACATTTCGATTATATGGTTGAAAATTCCTCTATTTTCTTGAAAATTAAACTTTTTTGGTGTAGAATTAATATTGTTGTTCGGAAATGTAACCTGCTTTTTCTAGGCAATTCGTATATTTGAAGAAATTTGAAGAAGAAAATTTATTTTTCTGCTTATGTATCCGAAAAAATAATAGATTTCAACAAATGAAAATTATGTGAACAAATGAAAATTAGTTAACAAAGTAGATAATTGTCAAATACTGATTAATGATGATTTATGAAAAAAATAAATAAAAATGCATTAGTCAACTATAATTCAATCTTGACACTATTTATCAGGATTCGAAAAAATATTGTATGTGGCGCCATCCAATAAAGTTGGTGTTGCGAAAGGTGCATCAGGACCCGCAGATTGTGGCTCACTGAGAGATCGATCTCTTGAGGATAGGACTGGGGTCTTAACTCTTAGGTTTCAGCTCAGTAAGAGTTTAAAACCTCTAAAGATTCAAGAAGATTCGATCTTTCCAGTCCTTCCATCCTCTACTGATCGCATCCGTACTAGAGTGGGGACAGAGTTCGTTCAGTGCAAATTTACTCTTCTCGAAATTCGTTCCAGGTACCTACGTGCCTGCTTGAATCTCTTCCCGAATAGTTTGAGGAGGGATAACTCCGACCTAGGAGGGATTGGACGATGCATCTTTCTAGCTAAAGATCTCCCACAGTATAAATCTGTCAAAGAGCGTGTTTGCATGCTCACTTTCGGCTCCCTCGGGATTCACTCTCAGTCCCTGGACGATTGGAGTTGAAATCTGAATACACATAATGAAAACACGTAACCTATAAAAGAGTCAGAGTGTCACCGAGTGGAATATCAAACTTTGAAATTATTTAAAAAAATTTAGAGTAGACCTAAAAATCTTAAAAAATACTGCAAAATATTGTTTTCGAGCTCTTTTTGGCAGTGCATCCAGATTGTAAGTTTTTTTCTTATTTTATTAGGTAACGTTAAAAAAGTCTTACCGATTTCGGTAACAGGAAAATTATACGATGCAAATTTTGCGAAATTTTCATAATCTTACGAACAAATAACATTCTTGTGCTTAAAAACTTTAGGGTCAGACTTTTAACAGAAATATGTTTTCTTCGGAACAGAAATATTCATCTCAAATCACAAGTTTTAGATTGCTGAACTTAATGCAAATAACTCCTATAAGCGCAAAACATTAATAAAATTCTTTTGTCATTAATTTATCAATTTTTGTATGCAAATTTGTATTTAGGGACATATTACCAAGCGAAAATTTGAGTTATATTTTACTCTCCCATTTCTAAAAAAAGCAACTAAAATTTTGAGACATTGCAAAAACTACTTCGGTATAAGTACTTTATCCTAGTATTATTTTCAAAAATCTACAAAATCATGAAATCAAATCATGAAAATGGGTAAAACTGCCGAGACCTGAATTTCACAACTTTTTGGCAACGACCCTTAAAGTGTAGAAATTAAACTTAGATAATATCAAAATTCAAATTCCTCTTCAACGTCCAAAATTTAAATCTAATAATAAGTTTCCCAAGTAAGACTACGAAAACAAAAAGTGAAATTACTCTCAGTGTTGTAATGTTACACAAACTTGCATGACATAAATAATGAAGATAATAGATGACCTTTTAAATTCAGTGACATTGCGACATACATGAGGGCCAGTACACATCAGATATATCAAGATCTGCAGGTGGTTGGTCGATTTTAATAAAACTTCGTGAAATTATAATGTCATACAAGAGAAATTTCGGCTTCAAAGGATTTTCAAAAATTTTCAAAATTACGGAAGTTACGCCATGTTAAATTTTGGGGTTACATTTTTTTGAATTAGCAGTATTTCTGGAAACGCTGATTGAATTTTGATCAAACTCGAACATGTTAGAGTTAAAATGATATACTTTAAGAATATAATACAATGAGTAAAAAGAAATTACTTTGCCCGGAAAAAAGTCCAAACAAAAATTTTGATTCAATTTTTCGCGAATTACTTCCCTTTTAATTTCCTTTAATATAAATATAATGATACCTTGTAAAATCAGCTTTCTTAAAAAAAAAATCATGCAGACTCTTATAGGTCCCAAAATATCGTCATTTTAGTGAGACCGTGCGCCGTCTCTTCACTGCGGTGCACAGTGGGACAAAATGGCGGAAAGCTGGCCAAAAGTATAAAATGTTCATAAAATGGGCCAGATTCTGCTACTCACGGGTTTTTTCAGTCGCTAATTACAAATCCGATTTCGAAAATTCTGAAAACAAAATGGCGGCTCCAATATGGCCAGGGGCGGCGAAACATGTGTGGAATGTACGGAGTTCTCCACATATGGGAAGCTTCCATGTATGGAATTCCATATATGGGAGCCGCCGCAGCCGGCGTGGTATGTTTCGAGAATTTTGAGTTTTTATGGTGCATTTATACCTCTGGCTCTGTCCGTCCGACCGGTGCAGGCAGAAAAGTCATAAAGCTAAAAGAGAAATGGCGGATCCAATATGTCGGGCAAGTATGCTGAATAAACTTTTGATTCTTTTCAAAATTGGCATAAGGGTGTTTTTGAGGTCGCTGATTACGAGTCCGATGTTCGACATTTTGGATCCGCGTTTTTTCAACTTTTGACATCGAATTCGTAATCAGCGATCTTAAAAACATCCTTATACCAATTTTGAGAAGAATGAAATGTTTATTTAGCTTATTCGCCCGACATATTGGATCGGCCATTTTATTTTTTAAGTTTTTGACATCGGATTCGTAATCAGCGACCTTGAAAACCTCCTTATACCAATTTTTAAAAAATACAAAATTTATTTAGCATACTCGTCCGACATATTGGATCCGACATTTTTTCCTCGAAATTTTTGACATCGGATTCGTAATCAGCGACCCCAAAAACCCGTCAGTAACAGACTGTGGCCCATTTTATGAACATTTTATACTTTTGGCCAGCTTTTCGCCATTTTGTCCCACTGTGTACCGCAGTGGAGAGCTGCACACGGTCTCGCTAAAATGACGATATCTTGGGACCTATAAGAGACTCTATGAACCTTTTTTTAAAGAAAAGTGATTTTACAAGGAATCATTATGTCTATATTTTTAAAAAATCAAAAAGGAGTAATTCATGAAAAATTGAATCAACACTTTTTTTGGACTTTTTCCCGGTCAAAATAATTTTTTTTACTTATTTTATTATATTCTTAAAGTATATTATTTTATCTCTAACATGTTCAAGTTTGATCAAAATTCAATTAACGTTTCCAGAAATTTCGTTAAGTCAAAAAAATGTAACTCCAAAATTCAACATGGCGTAACTTTCGTAATTTGAAAATGTTTGAAAATACTTTGGGGTCGAAATTTCTCTTGTATATCATTATAATTTCACGAAGTTTTATTAAAATCGAACAACCACCTGCAGATCCTGGTATTTCTGACGTGTACTGGCCCATTAATAAAAGTAGTTGTATGCATTAATTATCTGCACAAAATAATTTTACATGGACATTTGAGTAGAATGATAATTTTCATAAAAGAATTTTAGTTAATTTCAATTAATTACGTCACAAAAATATCCCAAATAATGTTTTTCCATCTATTGGTATTAGACTGAAGACTAGACATTTACCTTTTTGATGAATACTTAAAACATCTTTGCTACGAGCAGTAATAACGTGTCGTGAAAACTGACGTATATTTCTGGTGAACATTGTTGCTGCATAAACAGAGTAACACATAATACTAATGATGCCAGGAGGTCACTAGAATTGAAGTCCGTGGTTTAAGAAAAGACGGCTTGATAGTACAGCATATCTACTCTATGGTAGATAATTATTATCAAGCTAGATAGTATGCAAAGTGCCGGTTACTGAGACAAGAATGAATTTTCTCCTCCAAAATCATAATTCTTTGTTTCAATTAGATAGATAAGAAGATTATAGAAGTAAACTCCAAAGATTATTTTTATTTAGAGACACGCTAGTTTGTGGAATAAAATACCTTTAACTATGAGAGAAGCTCCCTCATATACTCTCACTTTAAAAATCTCTAAAATGTTTGGTCCAAGTTTATCTAGGCTCACTGAAAATATTCGTTCTTCACTCACCAATGTTACGAGAACCTTGGCAAGGCCTTCACACAAGTTACTGCGCGCATGATCCTCTATTTGTTTTGAACACACCTACAGCATACTTTCCCTTAAGAATTAACCCTAGGATTTCACACCTTCTTTTTAACTAGACTACATTATATTTAAAAAAATTCTTGATAAAGTCAAGGTTTGGAAAAGAAAATATTCTCGAAAAACATTTTAACTTGCCAATTTTGAAATTAATTTAGCTCGATATTATTCGAATTCAGTTAAGTTGACACTTTACGTTGCGTTTCCATATGTGGGAAATAAGTAAGAGGTGGATACTAGGGCCAGTTTGCTTTCTAACTCTTTTTTTTTACTCAATTCAAATATTCCGCAAGATTTGCCTACCCATATCAGCTTTTCACTTGCAAAAGCATTTTTCGATCGGACAATATATTCTGTTCGTTGTTCTGGATTTGAACATTCAAAAAAATATTTCCCATTAGTTCAATTCAACTTTGTCTAAAATATGTGTATTTCAGTCAATCCAAAAACCAAGTTTCTTTGTACCTTTCCAAAAAATTCTAAATTAAGCAAAAAAATTTCTTTTGGTTTTCTAATTTGATATTAGTGTTCACTGGTATTACCCGAACATATAAAAAATTCGCCAGAATTTTTGAAGTAGTGGGAAACATTGATTAATTTTCAAAAATTTGAATTTTCAAATACAAGGAATGAACAGAAGATATTATCCGATCGAAAAAAGTTTTTACAGGCGAAAATTTGGAATGGGTAGGCAACTTTTGCGGAATATTAAAATTCAGTCAGGAAAAAGAGTTCTGTAATATTTTTTCGTGAGTAGCAATATTAAAAGCGAGTTGCACAATCAGTCGCTTTACCACTTAACTGCTTCTTTTGAATTAGGAAATTAAAAAATGTCATATTGGTGTTACGTGGTAAATAATAAGTATATATTTTATATTGAGAACTGAGTTGCGCATAGCAATTCAGGACGTCTTTATTGCTCGAAGGCTACGCTGCAAAAATTTTTTCGGGAATATTACAGAAAATGTTCGGGACGCAATAAACCCGATAATTCGATAATTTTCCCACAAATAACTGCGGTCAAATTCCACAACGATTTCGGTAATTTTTCCAAAGTTTGGGGAATTTTCCCTAAAAAATTTTCGGTAAAATTCCCTAATTATTTCCGTAAATTCATTACATATTTTGGGATTTTTCCCCAAAATAACTTCTCGAAAATTCCCCAAGGATTTCGGTAATTTTTTCAGAGTTTAGGGAATTTTCCCTAAAAATGTTCGGTAAAATTTCCTAACTATTTTGTCAAATTTGTTATGTTTTTGGAATTTACCCCAAAATAACTCCGGAAAAATTCCACAACGATTTTGGTAATTTTTCTAGAGGAAAATTACCGATGATTGAGGAAAAATTCCCCATTATATTTCGGGTAATTTTCCACTTAACACTTGTACAATTACTCAAAAAGTAGAAAAAATCCCAAAACTTCATAGGGTTTCTTTATTCCTCAAGCCATCGGGAAAATTACCGTAAATGAAGGTAATATTGTCTTTAAAAGCGGTAATTTTCCACAAATATTGGAAAACCCTCTTTTCCAACTTTAACAGGAAAATTACAAATGGTTGAGGAAAAATTCCCTATTATATTTCAGGTAATTTTCCACTTAGAACCGGTAAAATTACCTACAAAGTGGGAAAATTCATAAAACTTCATGGGATTTCTTCATTCCCTAAACCATTGGGAAAACTACCATAAATTGTGGTAATTTTGTCTTTAAAAACGTTAATTTTTCACAAACAGTGGAAAAATTCCCAATTTTATGGGAAAATAAATTTCCTCATCCAAAATAGGGAATTTTACCTACAAAATTGTTGGGAAAATTCCTGAAATTTTTTACAGTGATCATTGTTCTCAAATTCTATTGAGTTCACTGATATTCTTTTTGAGTAAATTGAAAGTGAATTTAAGGAAATTATTCTAGAAAATTCGATGAATTTCAAGAGTATTATATAATAAATTCAGGAGAAATTGGAATTTAATCAAATTCAGAGGTATTCAAGGAAACAAAAAAGAATTCAGGGGAAATTGAAATTCAATTAAAAGAGGTATTCAAGAAAACTGAAGAGAACGCAAGAAAATTTAAGAGAATTCGAAGGAGTTCTAGTGAATTCAAATAAATTTAAATAAATTACAGATAACTTAAGACAATTCAATGAAATTTCAGTATATTTCAGATAATTCGAGAGAGAATTCGATTCAATTTCAGTGAATTCAACAGAATTCGAGTAAAATGATTCGCTTTAAATAAGCGTAAATTAACAAATTCTCAACTTCAAACAATGAGATTGTTTATCTGCTATATATTTTTCGAACGGTCCCTACTGTAATTGTAAAGCTTTTTTGGATTTCTTTTACACTAAGCTCGAGGAAAA
>JAWWEA010024218.1:0-10725 GCA_035222095.1 Andricus quercuspetiolicola | reverse complement strand
TTTGCAACTTCACCCTTCACATAAATTTTCCTCTCAAGCAGAAAAAAGAACTATTTCGACGTTTTGATAAATTAATAAGAATCCTGAAAGAATTCCAAATGAATTTTAAAAAATCCAAAATATTATTCACAACACGACGCGATGAAGCGACTCAAGCTGCAAGCGAACTGCGACTGCGAGTGCGAGAGTGCGCGAACCAGCATCGCAGTATCATCCACTGGGTTTCGACAATTTGAAAATTGCAAAATATATGCATATACCTAATAATATTTTAATTTAACTTAAAGCTCTTTTTGGGTTTTGATTTAATAAATTTCATTTCGTTAATAATTAGTTCTTACATGTATTTAATGAATTTGTATCTTTCTGTTTTAATGTTATGTTTTAACTTCTTTTAATTTTATGCTTTCAACAATATATATATTTTTTTTTTGAACACAATCATTTTTCAAACGTTCTTTGTATTTATTTGAATTTAAAATTTAAAAATCTTTTTGTTAGATAATAATTATTATTATAAATTTACTTTAGCAGATTGCAAAATGCATTCACAGAACGCGCATTATGCGTCGTATAGTTCCGTCAAGGGTGATTGTACGCATGCTGACATTGGTGACGCATTGTGCACGAACTGAAGTCGCATTAACAAAACGCTCTCAAAATTTTGTATAAAATGAGCCCAGGATGAAGCCAGTTTGTCCATTTTTTATGCAGATATTGGAAAAATAGTGTAAATTTCAATGGTTTCTCAAATTTTCAATGAACATTAACATTTTTTTTATTATGCTTTGAATATTTTGATTTGCCAATGGGCTATAAACTAATTATGCATATTCAGGGTGTGAATAAATAGATCAAAGATCAATAAACAAAATGTCTCAAATTAGTTATGTTCATAGAAGTTTTTTATTTATAACAATTGTTATAAAAATGAAGAAAGAGAGTTTATGGAGAGTAAACAATGATATCCATGGTAGGTATAGGTTTTGCAACAGTTTTAGAAAAAATTATGATACTAGTTGGCGTGGATGATTTTTTATCATCAAATATGAAAAGTCTAGACCGTTTCCTTTTAAAAAGAGAATTTTTTAACAAAAATTCACGGAGAAAAGTTTTTACTTGATTTGTAAGTTCCTTTTTGCTTTCGAGAGATCTAACCTTTATATAGACAATAATTGACGAGTTCCGAGTATCTCTGAAGAAATCGATTTTGGGGTACAGGTTCAACCAGAAATAGAATAGTTGAATTTTAAGATGAAAAAATTAAATGTTAACCACAAGAAGTAATATTTAACAAAATAATTCAAATTTCAACCAGAAAGGTGAATCTCACGAATAAAATAAATTTCTAACAAAGTAGTTCAACTTACAACTTTTGATTTTCAACCAAAAAATAAAAATGATTAATTAAGCAGTTGATTCCTCAAACCAGAAGATGTATTTCCCACCAAATGAAATAATTTTCTACCAAAAAAGTAAAATTTTCTACAGATAACGAGAATCCCCTATAAATTTATTGAATTTTCTAGCCAAAGAGAGAATTTTTTTGCGAAACAGTTGAATTTTAAACCCGAAACTTTGAATATTTAACGAAAAAGTTAAGTTAAACACAAATAGTTGAATTCTCAACTAAAAATATAGTTTTAATACAATACTAATAATAATAATAATAATAATAATAATAATAATAATAATAATAATTTTTATAATTTTATAAATTTATAATTTATAAAATTTATTTATTTATTTATTTTTTTATAATTCAACCTAAAGAAAAATGGATTTTTCAGGAAGTAGATCAACTTTCAACAAAGTGATTTAATTTTATTCAATCAAAAAAGATGAGTTCTCAAGGAAGAATGTAACAATTGATATTGCAACCAAAAATTATTTTAAATTCAACAGAAAATAGGTTAATTCAACAAAAGATTCTAAGTTTCAACAAAATAGTTGAATTTTATAATAGAAAAGATAAATTTTTATTGGAAAATATAAATTTGCAGTCACCAATGGAATAGATACATTTTAAGCTAGAAAAAGTTGATTTTCACCCGAGAACTAATGAATGAATTTTCAACAAAATATTTAAATTTTCAACTAAAGTTTGAACAAAGTTCTTTAACTCTCAAAGGAGTAGTTCATTTTTTAACTGGAAAGATGAATTTTCAACTATGAAGATGAATGTGCAAGAGCAATTATATGAATTTTTTAACAACAGAATTTAACATTTAACCAAGTAGTTGAAATTCCAAACGGAAAGAGAAACTTTTACACAATAAGATTAATTTCCTACTAAGAAGAGAAGAATTTTGAACAAAATACGTGAATTTTTAACCAAATAGTTGAATCTTCAACTAGAAAATATCATTTTTCAAATAAAAATACCAATTTTAAAGCTAACAGTGAAATATTCACTTTTTCAGTTAAAAGAATTCAATTCCACAAAAAAATGCGTTTTCAAACAACTATTTGAATTTTGAACTGAAGACATAAATTTTTACCTGAATTAGTCTTCAAGAAGGCTCTACTTTCAACCAAAAAAGATGAATTCTCAGCGAAAAATGTAATGTTTGATATTTCAACCAAGCAATATACTAATAAGAAAATATAAATGTTGAGATCCAATTCCAAAATCTTACAAAATTTTCTGTAGCTAGCGGGGAAATATCACTGAAAGACCTGTCAATAGGGTAAGCCATAAAAATAAATTTCGGTATCGTACAAAAAAACTGCGGAATATATTATTATCTCTTAATTGGAAAAAAATCTTTAAATGTGTCTTCCGTCTAGTGAAACTGATAATACCAAGTTTCCATGGGTCGTAATTATTATTTTGCAAATTCCTAATTTCTATAATTAAAATTTTTTAAATTTTTATTTGACATTATGATATTTAATTTTTATTACTAAAACATTTTTAAAAACAAAATTTACATATTTGCACAGTGGCACCCCAGATGCTTTTGTTTAGAAAATTTTTAAACTTGTACTTGCACTGTCTATATTAAAGTTCAACATCTTAAAACCACAATGAAATATTCCTATTAAATGAAAAATTGTATCCGTCAATTGTTATTTAGAAATCTCCTATTTTAAATAGGGAATCGTCTAGACTTTTAATTTATTAATAAAAAATTATGTATGACAACCAGTGTCAAAATTTTCCCTAAAACTGTTGCAAAACCTATACTCACCATTATCAATATTGTTTCATATTCATAATCTCTCTTGGCGGTGTTTTTAAACCAGAGAATGGTTTCGTCTAGTTTACGATTTCACAATATGACCTTCTTACTATTTCAATAAAGATGAAAATATCGCACCATCGACTTGTTCTATTAAACTTTTCTATTTTTCATCTGAAATTTATGCCACACAGTGTTTGAAGTCTTATCTTTAATTTAGGCTAATAGAACTCAAAAAATCTTCTCAGATTCTTAAGATACGACTGATGATGTCAGAGAAAATCTGCCACAAGTTGAAGTCGAGGTCGAATCTAAATTTAATAAGATTTTTAATGATTTTTAATAATAATTCCTCGCTCCTTTTTTGAACGAGTACTCACGCTGTAATCCAGTACTGATGTTGAGTATTCGCTCTGATCGTATCGACAATTTACGAGGATAGTAATAAAAATTATACTCCTAATATATATAAAAAAGAAACATTAAATCAGCCATTTGCGTAATTTATATTAGCAATTGTATTCGCTAGTTATTTTTATGAAAAGACTACGAGTGCTTTATATAATGCAGCCTGGGGTAGCAATCACGGATGGACTTTACAATTGAGTAATCAAAAAATTAAATATTGGTGTGATGCAACAAAAATTGCGAAATCGATTTATGTCTGCCACTTAAATAATGAAGAAATATTTAAATTTCTCTTTCCGCAAGTGAATCAATAATGAAGAAATGGAAGCAGATGTTTTTGATACATTTATTTTATTGAATGGTATATTTGCATCATTACAAAAAATAATTTTTCGTATACAGTCGGATTAAGATATTACATGCAAATAATTAGGCATGAGTTATTGCTATTGCATTAGGAAACACAATTAATAGAATTTTAGATGCAATTTGCGTTTCTTGTATTGCTTCCATGCACTGCATTATCTTCTGCCTGGACAACATCCGCAGGCACATCCCATGAGACACCCTGACTTTTCGCGCGGTCTTTTCGGAGTAGTAGGGTATTTATGGCCTTCAAATGTTATAACATTATCATAATAGAAATGATATAGAGTACGACTTTTGTGACATGGTCTGCCAAACATTTGCGAGCCTTCCCTAGCGTCATATATATTGTGAACGTTATTGTATCTATCCTTCCATCCCCGGATGACAGTTTGCGTTACTAGTAGTTGCGTACCAACTTTTAGAGGTGTTCCTTTCGTAGATAATGGGGTGTTTCTTTGGACAGATCCCCAAATATTTTGTACATCCGATAGTACAGCTTTCTCTATTGAATATATTGACCAGTCGATATCGCAAACTGAAATATGAGAACAAAATTTCTAAGGTAGATACATTCTTTATTTAGTTAATATGCAAATTACGCATTTCAGCAGCCTCACTGATGATTTGGCCCAAAAATCACTGCTATTTATATTAGCGATAACTAAGCGTGAACAGAAAAATTGTCGAGATTATTCATATTTACTTTACTTTGATGATGGTGGCAACGAATTGAATTTCAAGAAAAAACCAGGTTTCATTGTGCATATGGCACATGTTCTGGTTATTTGCTGCCTACTGATAAGACGATTACCTCGTTCTTTCTGTATCCTGGTACAAAGCGAAAAATAGAAAAAATAGGTGAAAAATATTTATTAGTAACGTGTTTGATTTAAACAAATTTTATTTTGAAGTGAATAGAAATTAGGTTTTGAGTAAGCAAAAATTTGTTTGCCCCTATATGAATCATCAATCACTAATTTGATCAGAGTAAAACAAGGTGTGATTTGACTTCCAATAAAAGAATCAAAATAGGTCAATATCATCTGTCTTATTCCGTATTTCACATTGCATTTTGAATATGCCATTGTTTTTGTATTAAAATTCAGGTCATATATCGAAACTAACTTCAAGTAAGCTCTAAAATAGAATGTGAATTTGATATTAAAAACAATGACATGTTAAAAATATGAAGTGAAGTATGAAATCATGCATAGTTGACTCGTTGTAAAAAATTCAATATTCTTAGATGAGTAATTCATCGCAAATTCAATATCTGTACAATCCATTACTTTTGAAATAGACAGAAAATCGCGATTTTCTCAATATATCACGTTAATTTGTAGATCGGAATTTTTCAAAATAAAATTCGGTTACTTTTTGATATTTTGTTTATATTTAAATGTTACTATGATTACCGCAAAGGATGAAACGTTTGTTTTTTAAAGTAAATTATTTGAAAAAAGAGGACTTTGTTTTTATTAAAATAAAACATCCAATATTTGGCCGTCAATTTTATTGCAAATTACATTGTTTAAATATGTTGAATTCATAAAATGAAATAACAAACAAATTTTAGAACCACGTGGTGATATAAGGAGTAGGCAAACAAAACACGATAATTCCATTTATTGCACAAAAAGTTGTGCATTGTTATTCTATTTTCAGGACACGACGAATGAGAAAAAAAATTCTGTCCTGTTGAAAATGCGCCTTATAAATAAACTTAAGAATTTAGACATTGCAGTACGTATATTAGGTACTAAAATGTCCGGTATGCTGTGAAAATTGCATAAATCCAAGCCAATACGTTCAATAATTTGATAATATTGAAAAATCAACAAGACGGTTTTCTCTAGTCAGTAAATATTGAAATTTATTTTTCATGCAAAAGTATTCTAGAGGAAACCAACAGCATGATAATTTTTAAAGAAATTTTCTTATCTGAATATACTTCGTAGACGGTGTTATCGTACAAAAATATAGGTCAAGTTCGTCAGTTAGACTTCCGTGTCAAAAATATTTATGATTTTCAGCCATCAAAAGTCAAATAAAAACACGGAAAATTCAACATTATAGGTCAAGAATGCGAGATACGACGAAGTTGCGAAAACAGAAAATAATCGCCTATAAAAAGTACATTGAAAATTAATTTGAATCCTATATGGATGATATTTTTTTTGTGAAGCGTGGAAAATTAATGTAAATTATAGAATATATATTATAAGAAGGCAATAGGCAGTACATACACAAGCGAACAAAATCTGAGATGGGACAAAAAATAGGCCTTACTGAACCCCTTTCTTCCTGATTCAAACAATTCAGTTTTACATGAGAAATGCTAATAAAATGAGGTCATAGGGTAAAAAGGTAGAAATCAAAAAAGATATAATGAAGATTTACCTAATGTATTTCAATAAGAAGAAAAGGTTATTTAGGGCTTAGATCAAAAAGAAACATCTTTGGAGGTAATTTGGTAACTTATGATACATTATCGAAACGTTCAGGAAATTAAAAACTTTTAATCTGAGTAAGCATTGGAAAAATTATCTGCCTTGAATGAGTATCACCATGAATAAGTGTGAACTTGAGGGCAAAAAAAAGCTCATTTTAGTTGTACATGTAGCTTCTTTTCTTGAGCAAAAGATAAAAATTGCTTTTGAAATTTGCAAGATTTGATTAGGAAAAAGTAGACCACTAAAGGTTAGTACAAAATTACTAATTCGATTGGTCGAGATACCTACTAATTCAATAGTGGAAATCAACTTACTGCTTGATACAAATGAATAAATTTACTTAAGACTGTATATAATAATTAAGAAAAGGTTATATATCTATTGACACAATAAGAATGTTATGTTATGAAAATTCAAGCGTGACATAGCCAGCTTAAAATTTAAAAACATTGATTTGTGATTATTTAAACAAATTAGAAGAAAAACAGAATTGTTTTCAATTTTAAAATAACAAGGGATTTTTGTCAACATGAATTATTTTTAATTGATAAGTAACGAGTTTCGAACTGCATAAATGTCAAAAGTAATACTTCTTTTTCAACGCAATTTGTAATTATTTAAGCAATTTTAATTTGTTTAAACAGTTTGTTACCCTGTGAAGGGCGTAAAGTTGTTTTCTGAAAATCACGACACAATTAACAGATGCTGATAATGTGTTTTTCTGAAGGACATTTAGCAATATTTGAAAAAAATTTTATTTGTTGAGACCGTTTCTTTTTTCATGTGAATCCTGAAAAGTTATTCTTTTCTCTAATCTTCGACACAATTAACGAATGTTAAAGGCTTTATTTTTTTGTTGAAATATTCAGAAATTATTTAAACAATTAATGATCATTTGTTGATCATGTTCACAGGGAAGGCGGAAAAAAGTTTTTTTTTCGAATGTCTATCTAAAGTATAATCCTTTTTCTAAATCACACCCGTAGAATAATGGAATCCGTGAATTGAAAACAATTTGCATGTAGATCTTTCCTGAAGTATATAAATGAAAAAGAACCGAGAAGTAATTCTTCTGAAACAAATTGGCTATATTTTTCATAGAGAAATTAAATTTAGTTCTTCGAAAAATATAAGGTATATGTTCTGAGATAAGGAAATGCTGAATAATAAGCGGCATATTGTAAGAGATTTGGAAAAACTGGACTTTTCTCCACTCAAACTCAAGATTTTTACGTGGAAGGTGAAATTAAGTAGCTAGTATTGACGAGGTTAAAGCTTGCTGATTACATAATGAGGGAAAATTATAGGAAAAACTTTTCCCGAATTTTCCAGGCCGGCATATTCGGGAAAATACCGTAATTTTTTGACATAATGTATAAAATTGTACCAGAACTACAAAAGAAATAGTTTCTCATGTTGCAAGACATCAAATTTTATAGATTTTTTTATGCTGAATTCAAAACTGACAGGTAAAATAACGCAGGACGTTCCCTTTACGAAAAAAAAACAAGTTAAAGATTAAAAATTCAATATGAAGAGGCATTAATCGTTTGCATGTTCGTGACTTGACGGAGTTCATTATTTTAAAGTTTTTGAGGTCGCTTCATCCAAATCTGCTGATTGAATCTCAAAATGAAAAATGGCGGATTCAAAATGTCGGAACAAAATTAGAAAAATTCGGGCAACTTCACTAAATTACCTATATTTACGTCTTCGCGGTCGCTGAATGTGAATCTGATGTGAGAATAGGAAAATAAGAATTGTCGAATTCAATATGGCGGAACGAAAATTGGAAAAACTTGATCAACTTCACAAAATCTTACATGTTAAGGTTTTTGAGGTCGCCGGGTCCAAATCTGACGTCATACTTCAAAAATAAAAAAAGCAGCACTGATATAGCGAGACAAAAATTATAAGAATGTGGTATACTTTACAAAATTAGTCATATTTACGTTTCTGAGGTCGCCAAATTCAAATCCGAAATTAGAATTCCTAGAATTCCGATTTCAAATGATAGGCTGGATGAGCTGCTATTACACGGATAAACGCATTAAGTGACATTTGCCGTAGTGAATATTATTTGGCAAATCTGTATGGGAAAATAAGCTTCATGGCAAATGTAACTAACTAGTTTTTTGCGTTGCCCAGCTGTATGGTCATATACAATTTGAAAAATAGAATGCATTTGTAATACGATTTCGTGAAGTTTGTCGCGAAAGATTATGTTCATGACAACTGGATTATGTTTGAAACAAAGAAAAAAATTCTTAACCTTTAAAACTATAATTTAATCACTTGACGTGGTCGGAGAATACATCCTAGGACGAGAGTTTGATAATTATTCACACCGTTTGAATAAAAGTATTTTGAATAAGTTTTCTTTTTGGAATCATTTAAGGTAAGTTTTGTTCAAGTTAAAATATGATTTTTACATATTTTGTGCACCATGAAGTATGTAAAAATTAGGCAGAATGTTTGTTAGAAATTTTGATTCCTGATGCCATTTTTTGGCTTCTTGGCTTGCTTTCATATATTTTTACTTTTTTGGAGGAAACGAATTTTTAATTGCTTCCAGTATGAGTGGCCAAAAAAGTGTGAAGAAAAAACAGATGGTCGATCAAAAAAAATATCACGGGTACGTCCGAACAGTGGGAGGAAACGGATTGATGTAAGCAAGGCCTCCTACAGTTCACGCCATAGGCGAGCGTTCGACGTGCTAAAATTTGCGGAAAATTAGTCTGAACTTCTAGAATTGGCACTTAGCATTAATGAAAAGAGACAAGATTGTGAAGCAGACTGTTCAAGTGAAGAAGAAAATGAGGGTGCATGTAATGAAGTGAGACATCCAGAAGAAAGTGCCTTAGCTTTCTATTTAGGAAATAATTTAAATAAGAATTCCTATAGAGCATTGGTGAAGGATTGTCTATCCAGAAACTGCAAATTGTGTCCATGCTATGATGAGCTTCGCGAAGCGATGGTAGAGGGCGAACTGGAAAAAAAGGATGGACTAAGCATTTCTGAAATTGAAATTGTAGTTTCTTTGCAAAGAATCTTGAACAAACCCGCTGAGAGATTAAGTGATGCTATTGCTGTGAAGTGGGAGAATTTGCGGAATTTGGAATTTCTCGTCACTTTAGGGTTTGATAGTTCCTCTGCACACCTTAACCCTCGCCAGAAGTGTGTCGATTCGAACAACGAGCGTTCTGACCCGCAAAATTCGCTTTTTGTAAGCAGTTTTATTGTTATACAGTTGAAAAGCAATTCATCTGGAGATTCGTGGTTAAACCCTACCCCCCAAAGTGTTCGCTTTTGTCGACCGTTGCGTATTGCACTTGAAAAGAAGATAAAGCGCTATAATCAAAGAAAATAATAGACTGGATGAGGAAATTAATTCTCTTGTTTCTCATACATTCCGAATGAAGAATGGAAAACGTGCTAAGATAAAATTTCTCGTCTCAAAAACGTTATATGACGGCAAATGCGTCAATACAATAGTTGGAAACAGGGCTACATGTGGATGCCCAATGTGTAATCGAACAGTTCATGATTTTGGAAATTTGTAAGACGATTTTGCTTATACAGATTCTTATCTAACATTGGGATTAGGTCTTTTGCACTGTGAGATTGATGCGAATCGCCTCCTGGTCGCCGTCGTCGATGGCCCGATATTTCTGGTGGGCCCTCCTCTGCCCTCTGTTTTGGCCCATTCGCTAGTCGAACGTTCGGATTCCTCCCATTACCTTCACACAATCCTATCCAGCAGGTACCGCTTAAGGACCTCCTGTCAGGGCACCTAGGTTTGTAACCACTGGATGTGTTTGAGTGATTAGGATACGAGGATTGTTGATATTGCCTCGAGAAAAATCATTCGTGTAAAATTGAACTACGTTCGGTTTGCTCTTAAAAGAGCAGGTTGTTATTATAAGGTGAAGACAATCAATGGAGCCTCGTTGTTGGTGGTGATGTCCGTTTATTTCGTATTCTCCCTAGGCAGAGAGCGGAGACTTGCAGAGAACGAACTATCCGGAGTGGTGGCGGGATGCCGAGTGACGAATGTCGGTGGGACGCACATCTTTAAGCTTGTCGACCCGGGGCGCGCGACAGCGCTCGCAGGAACGTCCCCACTCCATGCGGTTGGAGCGTAGAAGGGGTGCAGTTTCGCGACTTTATTTCACTCTGACATTTTTGAGGACCCGCGCGCCAATAGTGTCATTGCACGCGGGTATTTCATATATGACGCGTGGTCTCTCTCTTCTCCGTCTCTTCTGCGTTACAATTTTTCCTAAATACTAAATACGTTGATGAAATTT
>JAWWEA010024144.1:0-10726 GCA_035222095.1 Andricus quercuspetiolicola | reverse complement strand
CTTATCCTTGCAAAAAAACTCGTGATTGATGCATATACAACAGTGGAAAGCTAAATCTTGTACTCTTGAAATCTAACGGTGTCACTAGCTGGTGTCTTTACCTTAATCGTTTTTTTTTTATAAAGTTGCAATCTCAACCAAGAAAGATGAATTTTCAATCTAAAAGGACGAATTTTCCACAAAACAGTTGAATTTTTAAGCAAGAAAGATGATTAACAATATTGTTGAATTTGGAACAATATGATTAAAATTTAAACAAAATATTTGAATTTCTCACTAAATAGCGAACTTGCGACCAGTTGAATTTGACTGAAAAGACAATGATTTGACAAAATACATTAATTTTTGACCAAATATTTGAATTTTCAAGTAAAAAAGATAAGCTTTTAAGCAAAAGTAGAATAATTAGATTTCCATTTAAAAAAATTTACTTATCAACAGAAAAAGAAGCGAATTATTAACCAGTTGAATCTAACAAAAAAAGGAGAATTTTTTATGAAATAATTGTATCTCCAGCAAAATAGATGAATTTTCAACGAAATAGTTGTTTTCCATCTAAAAAGTCGAATATTTCAGAAAACAGTTGACTCTTGAATCAGAAAGAAGAATTTTTATCAAGAAAGATGATTTTTCATGAAGAAAGATGAATTTTCAATGAAATAGTTGAATTTTCAAATCAAAGAGGTAAATTTTCAACCAAAAATGGAATCGATAAATTTTCAGTTTAAAAAACAAATTTTCATTAAAAAACGACTTTTCATTTTCTACCCAAATAGACGACTTTACAATAAAACATATGAAAATTCTACTAAATAGTTGAATTTTCAACTCATAAAGGATACATTTTTAACAAAAAATGTGAATTTTCAGCAAAAAAGTTAATTTATGACAATATAGTTGAATTTTTAATTAAAACGATAAATTTTCAACCTAGAGAAATGAATATTTTTACAAAGTAGTTGAACTTTAAACCAAATAGTTCATTGAAAAAATGAATTCTCAACGAAACAGTTGATAGTTAATATTTCTACCAAAAAAGGTTTTTAATTTGAAATCAAAAACAGTTCAAATCGACCAAAGACAATTAAAGAAAAATTTTGAATCCTCAACTAAAAAAAATTAATTTTCAAAGAAGCAGTTGCATTTTTAACAAAAAAAGATGAACTTTCAACCAAGAAGATTAATTTTCTACCAAAAAAATGAATTTCAACAAAATACATGAATTTTTAATCAGCAAAGATAAATTTGCAATTTAAAATATCAAATGTCAATCAAGAAGTCACATTCTTAGACAATAAAATTAGTTCTCAACCAAAAAATATTAATGTTTAGTTGAATATTTCAATTGGCAATAAAAAAGTTGATTTTTTTAAGAAGTAGATTAATTTTAAACAGAAAAAGACGAATTATCAACAAAATAATGAACTTCTAAAAATATATTTTGTTGAAAATTCGTCATTTTTAGTAGAAAATTAACATTCTTGGTTGAAGATTTATCATTTTAGTTGAAAACTCATCCCTTTGATGGAAAATAGAACCACTTTGATTATAATCCGTTTTTTAGTTAAAAATTAAGTTTTTTAACTGAATATTGAACTATTTGGTTAAAAATTTAAATGTTTTGTAGAAAATTTGTCTTTTGGCTTGAAAATTCAACAATTTGGTAGAAAATTCAACTTTTTGTATAAAATTCGTTTTTATTACGAAAAATTAATTTTTTAATGAAAATTTAACTATTTTATTTTTAGTTGAAATTTAATGTTTCTTTATTCAAAAATTCAAATATGTGGTTGAAAATTTGTCTTTTTTTATAGAAAATTCAATTATTTAGTTAATAATTCAACTGTTTTGTAGAAAGCTTTTTCTGGTTTGAAAATTCAATATTTTTGATGACATTTTTTTCTTTACAGACTGGAAAATCGTTCGTGGTTAAAAATCCAACTCTTGTTGAAAATTCTTTTTTTTTTTATTTGAAAATTCGTCTATTTGGTAAAATTTGTATCTTTTTTGGTTAAGAATGCAACTGTTTGGCGATAGATGAATCAGTCTCGGTTAGGCATTTAATTATTTTATTGAAAATTCTTTTTTTTTTCAATTCAACTGTCTTTGATTGAAAGTATAAACTTTTTCTTATTTGAAATATCAACTACTATATTTTTTTGGGACTGCAATCTCTTTCAGTTGAAAATTCAACTACTTGGTTGAAAGTTGAACTACATTTTGAATTCATAAAAAACCTCACGAACCATAATAAAGGGGGCGACGTAGTCCAAAATTCCAGAAAAAAATTAACGTATTTTATGCACGGCCCCTAATGACTGAAAAAAGACAAATTTTTTCATATAAAGAAAAGTTAAAAATTAATATTTTTGCTTAATTCAAATTAATATAACAGCCGAATGCAATCAAGAAAGACTGACAACAGGCAGTTTAAACATATTATGAATCCAAAAATCAGTTGTTTAAAAAAAAACATGCAAAAAGTTCAATTTATGCAAAGAAGAATTGCATGGAAGGACAATAGCAATTTTGAAAAGTGAATATAACAACAAAATTATGGTAATTTTTAATGACAGAAACAGTTTTTAAATTATTGAAAATAACCCTCTTACAAAATTACAAAAAGCTATCTTTAATATTTCAAACAAATTTAGATTAAATGGGTATTTTGTTAACGTTAATAAATGTGATACAGATACTGTAAATTCAGTTTTCTCTTGGTCCTATGGTCTGCTTAAAGCACATAAAGTTGATCACCCATTAAGATCTCTAATATCAACAATAGGTTTTCCTGCAAGAAAATTAGAAAAATTACTTAGCAACATCATTTAAAAATCAGTAACAATCTCAAAAAACAAATTAAAAAATAGTACAGTTTTTCTTAAACTTACAGAAGGAATTACGATTCCTCAAGATTATATTCGAGCTTCTTTTGATATAATTGCTATGTTTCAAAATATTCCTTGAGATAAAGTGAAAGAATCAATTGAAAAAGAACTGGAAAAAGAAAATAAACCAAATTTTTTAGGCTTAGCTTTGATCAAAACAAATGATGGTAAAATTGTAACTGATTGGTATAGGAAACCATCATTTTCAGGACGTACTTTGAGTTTTCTTTCAAATCATCCGATACAAATAAAAATTGCGATTATAAAAAATATGGATGATAGAGCTATAAAACTATTACATCAAAATTTCCATAGAAAAAAATATAGAATTGTGCAAAAAGATCCTTTTCTTGAATCATTATCCACCTTTGTTTATCGAAAAACATACAAACAACAAAATTCATCAGGTAAATCAAAAAGGTAACAATCGAAATGACAAAGAGATTAAAGGTTTCGATGGATTCAACACGGTTGTTTTACCTTATTTCGATCAAATTTTAAATGCCTTAATATCATTACTAAGAAAAATGGATTTACACACAATTTATAGAATTCCATTCAAAAGCAACAGAACTATTAAATTGGGAAAGGACATACGTGACAAAATGGAAAAACAAAATGTAGTTCATGAAATAAAATATAGGAGTTGCAAGGCAGTATATATGTATGTCAAACAAGAAGACCGCTATGGATAAGGAGAAAATGAGTATCAAAATAATTTTTATAGAAATGGAAAATATCATAGCGTTTTGTCAAAACATAGAATCACACATGGCTATGAGTTCGATTGGGACGATGCGAAAGTCTTATATAATGAGAGGAACCAAAGAAAGAGGGAATTTATGGAAATGTTATACATTAAGACATATGGTAATATGCAATTAATTTAAAAAGGGATCTTTCGAGATACAACAAAGCTTCTGATAGTTTTATTAAATGTTTATAGGAAATAATTGTATTCTGATATTTTGATCATTGTCATTTCAAACAATTATTAAAATACATAAAAGGTTTCCGAAATTTTAAGGATTGACACGTATACCAACAAATTAAAACTGAAAAATCCATTTTAACAAATGAAAAATTCATTTTAAAATATGTTAAATAATGTATATACCATTATGATGAGAAACCTGAAGCTCATATTTACATACATTACTAATATTAAGCATATGATAGAAATATTTACCTGTAGTATCCTGTAAAGAATACCCTAATGAGGAGATCCAAAATGGTCTCGAAACATTTTGATTCCAAAGTAGTATGAAAAAGACGGAGAAAGGAAAAGGAAATGAGAATGAGGATGACTTGGTTGTCTTTTTCTTAATTCTGTCCTTCTTTTTCCCTTTGTTATATGTTTGTCTCTAATGAGCCGATTACAATGTTGTTTGGAAACATATTTCTCCTTCTTGAATTCCTTCTATCTACAGTGAAACTTCGATAATACGAACCTCCATAATACGAATTTTCGATAATTCAAACTTTTTTTTCGGCCCCGGCTGAAAATCGACGTTTCCCATCTTAGTATTTTTCGTTAATTCAAAGTTCGATAATTCGACTTCCTTGATAATTCGAAGAATATTATAAGCTCCGTTGTGATAATAACCTCTATAATTCGAAATACGGCTGTGATTAACTAACATAATTTGAAAAATTCATATTAATATCCTACGCGATTACATGTGAATGGCATGTGCGATAAGGGTAGAGTTGACGTGCATTGAAAAGGTGGTGCTGCTAATATCAATAAAGGCTGTGTGCTCGTGCATTTATGTGTTAAATAGGACTGATACCTTGATGCTTTGCAAAGAATGAAGAAGACGACGTACAAAACACTATCTTTGAATGACAAAGTAAAACATATTCAATGTATCGAGAAAGGAGTTAAAAGGAAGAAGGACATTGCTGCTAATTTCTGAATAGCTGCCAACTCGCTAACTACCATTTCCAAGAAGGAGAAGATTTTGTCTGCTCTTGAAAATTCTTGTTTCCAACCGGATTGAAAGTGCATGAAGACATCTCGCTTTCCATTATTGAAAACATCGATGATGGAATGGACGAAATCCACTCGAAACCAAAATATCCCCTTATCTATTGTACAAGAAAAAGCTGAATTTTTCGCAACTCAATTAGGATACAAGGATTTTAAATCTATCTCTGAGTGGCTAGATAAGTTCAAGAATCGGAATGTGCTGCCGTTTCTGAAGAAGACTAAGAAAAGTTTTTCACTGACATTTGGCCTGATTTGCTGGCAATGTATGCAATAGAGGATATTTTAAATGCAGATGAAACAGGTCTTTTTTTCAAATGTTTAACAGGTAGAACTTTGAGGTTCAAAGAAGAGCACTGTCATGGTGGAAAGAAGAGCAAAGATCGTGTTACTGTTATGGTCTGCGCTAGTATGTCTGGCAAAGAAAAATTAAAGTTGTTGGTAATAGGCATATAAAAAAATCCACGATGTTTCAAAGGAGACAAGTCTTTGCCAGTACTTTATGAGAATAATAAAAAATCGTGAATGACTAGTTTAATATATGAAGACTGGCTTGATAAAATTGATCGCAAATTCCAAAGAGAAGATGAAGTTCTTCTATTTGTGGATAATTGTCCAGCTCGCCCGAAAGTTTTGATGAAAACAGTAAAAGCCGCATAAGTGGTTTACTTACAACCGAATTTGACTTCAAAATTGAAGCTAATTGACCGAGGATTTATCAACAACATTAAAGTTAATTACCAAAAGAGAATCATAAAACGATTGCTCAAGGCTTCGAATGAGAAGAGGGAGATACCTAATTTGAATTTGTTAAATGCCTTATTCGATTAAAACAAAGCTTGGACTGATGTCACTAGTGGAACAATTGCGTATTGCTATCTGAAGGCTGGCTTCGTGAAATCTGAAGTTGAAAATACTGCGGTGCAAGAAGAGGACGAACATTCTGCGGATGATATTCCTGAAGAGTGGACTGATCTACAAATAAGATTAGTATTCATAGATATAAACTTTAAAGATTTTGTTGATGTAGACACTGAGATTCTGAATTTGGTTTAGCAATTTCTCGTAGGTTTGTTTTCGAACAATGTGATGTGCCAGATAATATATTTGCTACTTCAGACTTGATTGACAACTTCTGCGAGGGAAAATATTGCATCAAACAGAAGAAAATGACTGATTTTTCATTAATCTGCTATTTGGAGTATACCAAACGGCCCTTTTTATAGTCAAAAAATTTATTTTTTGAAGAATCATTTCCCGCTATTTTCATATTTCTTCATAAGAGGCAATAAGTTAATATCAGATGATATTCTTCCCTTTTCTTGATTCCTTCACCCTATCAAAATGTTTAGGCTTTCATTGGGAATTAAATATGCGGAAGAAGAAGTTTCATAGAGCCCTCATCGAAAATAGTTTCCCCTTGAAGAAAAATTCATACTACATTATGGAACGTATTATAAACATATTTAAGTGCCTTACGCGCGTTTATATTCTCATTTTCGATAACACGAATTTTCGATAGTTCGAATTTTTTTTTCGGTCCCGAAGCACTTCGTATTATCGAAGTTCCACTGTACTTGAAAGTGTTCTCCACACTTAACCGCGCAATTTTAAGTTTTATCTCTTTGTAAGAGAACAGCATGTAAATTTTGAGGTTATAACCATAAAATATTAAAACTTATTGTTATGAATTCATTTCCATTCTTAATTATAATTCCCCATTCCAAACACACTTCAATCAATTCTCCTTATTTATCAGGGTGGTCCTAAATACGTGCGTTGAACAGTAAATCAATAAATAGGATTTCGAATATTATTGATCAATGTCTCGTTTGAATTTTCGTATCTTGGGTAACTGTCTATAAACAAGATACATGTCAAAGGCAATTGCAGATGTTTACACGCTGAATAGATTTTTCAAGAGTGGGAGGTTACACAACTATAGGCTTTGCGACATACTTTACTTTGATTGACAAGAAAATATTTATTTAGCGTTAATAATTTCTTGAGTAATTTTATTTTTCGTTACAGTATACTCTCAAGAATTACACAAGAAAATAAAAAAAAAGTTTCGAAACTTTTAACAGGACACGTGTTTTCTTATGTATTCCGAGCAATTGAAACCTCAAAACAAAGTTGCCTTAGTGGCGCTTTTCAGGACTTAGTCAAAATCTTCAATTTTCAGGCTTCGACTTTGATACGTTAGCCAAATCATTGTAGGTTTTTCATGATTGTACTCTCCAAATCGAAATTACTGGAATCACATTGATTACACTGATTACTAAAATAATAGTATAATGTATTATAATAGTATAATATATTACAATAATATAATATATTATAATAGTATACTATATTATAATAGCGTACAATCATGAAAAACCTACACTGATTTGTCGAATGTATCAAAGTCGATGCATAAAAGTAGAAGAACGCAACTAAGACAGTTTTGAGGTTATTTTTAGGATTCTCAAGTAATACTATTTACCTACTCTATTTCTCAAATTTAGCAGCTCAAAATCGCTAATGAAATCATCTTTTTCTACCACATACTGAAAAATACGGTTTTTTGAGGTTATGTCGACAACCATTCGTGAAATGTACTAGCTTGACCTCAGATTCGGTTTCAGCGGCACGAAATGCATAAGAAAACACTTCTCTCGTTAAAATTTTTGGACCTTTCTCTTGTGTGCCTGTGTTATTGCACACTTTTTATTCTACAACATTCATATTCCTGAAATAAACCGGCAGTAATGTAACGGGCAACATGCTCCATGGTAGGGGTATGAATAAATTTAACCGACCGAAATGCAAGACCGTCAGATTAATTAAATATCAAATAATGGCATGGTTAAAAAACGGGTTTGAGTAATGACATATGTAACCTGATAATGTGAGCTTCTCACAAAAAAATACAGACATCAAAATCACATTTCACCTGGCTCTTGTAGCTTCAGTCAGGTGTCCGTTTAGCCGTCCGTCCGCCATACATTTCCCCAGATGGGGAAATGTGGGTAAAGGAAGTAGGGACAGAAAATGAAAATGTGGAGAGGGAGAGAAGGGGCGGAAGAGGGGAATCAGGGGAGGGCAAGTGGAAAAAGTGACATAAAATAAGGGAAGGGATATTAATGGAAGGAAGGGCTTGTATTGCAGTACGGGTGAAGACGGGAGGCAATATGATGGTTGGGGAAGGGAAGTATTGGAAGGGGAGTGATATCTGGGAAAGTGAGGGGTGTACTAGAGGGGAAGAAGTTGGAGAAGGGAGTGGTAGCAAAGGGTGAAATAAGGCAACGAAAAATAGGGGGTGGAGAACTAAGGCAATTCGGAAGGGGTTAGGAAGTGTTAGACCACTTAGTCATATAAATCACTTATTCTAAAGTTAGGAAAGTAGGAGAAGAGAGGGGAAAGGAGGTGGTGTAGTATAATTTTGCCAAGTTTTCTTTTTTTTTTCTTCTAATACGGAATTTTTTGCATCGTAGATGCTTCTGATAGGAAATTATTATATTAAACTTACTTTCAAAATGAACAACACCCAAAAATATTAAGTGAAAAACGGCAGCAAGAATCTTCATTTTTCTGAATAGTCACAATATCAGAGAACTCAAAACTAATTCTCCAAAAACTCCGTACGAAGAGTGACTCTATGAATATAGGCTATATATACTAGTTCTTATAACTTCTATTTGATGAAGCTTTTCATCTGGTCTCCACAATAAATAAAATGAAAGCAGAAAGATAATTTATCTCAGGCATCAATATTTTCCTTATTTGCTATGTTACTCACTCGTGGTACATTCAAGAAAATTAAATATTGCAATATTCTTAAACCTAAGAGTTAAAATAGCCTTGGTTCAAGACGAATCGACTGACCTATAATATCAATGCATTTTATCAAGGAGTCAAGAAGTTATGGTCATTTATATTATTTGAAAAATTGACTTTTATAGCAAAAATTTTCTCATTCACATGATTTAAAGTTGATGCAAAAACATAAAAGATTTCTTGGTTCGATACGAATCGATTGACCTACAACGCTAATACATTTTATCAAAGAGTAAGGAAGCTATGGTTATTTATATTATTTATAAATTGATTTTTGTAGTAAAAATGTTGTCATTCACATTATTTGGAGTTGATGCAAGAATATAAAAGACTCGTCCAATCGTTTTTGCATATAACGCTATTTTGTCAACCTTCGATTTTTTGTTCGTTTTTCTGATCACTAGTAAAATTTTACTAATTATTATTGTCATTCTAATTTTGTTATTTAATAAATCTTTTGATATAAACCATTTACGATATTTTATAAGTCAATCTAAAAAATAGATCTGCCTCTCAAGGCCTAAAATATAAATAATACAATATTATTATTATCATCATTCTTTATAATAGAATTACCTAAACATTTACGTACCAGATAAAACTCATTTTATTGATCTTTTTGCGCCCTTAGTTTCTACATAATACTTACAGAAGCGGATGGATATTTAATAATAGTTAATAGAATTCAATGGATTTTAAGAAAACAAAAAAAATGTTATCATAAAGAATTACTCAAAATTTATAGGTTTTTTTAAAGGATTTCACACTTTTCAAGGTTTCAGGGTATTTTTAATAATGCCAAGTTGATTAATAATATTTCAAATCGTTTTCATGGGGTTCCAATAGATATCAAAGGTTTTTAAACATTTGATAATATTTTTCTAAATATAAAAGAATTTCACGAGAATCAAAGTTTTTCGCAAGATTTCAAGGACTTCAAGAGATTCTCAAATATTTCTGGGGATTTGAGAGGCTTTCAAAAATTCCATGTGGTTCTAAAAAATTTCCCTGAATTTTTTCAGATTTAAAAGGATTTCGTGTAATAATTATATGATTTTAGGATAATTCAAAAGATTTGAAGGGATATTAGGAGATTTCCAACATTTCTAAATATTGCACTCTTGAAAATATGTCCACATTTAGGGAAAATCCATCATTTTAAGACCGAATTCGAAATTATTTTGATAGTCGTAGAGTGTTGAACCGACCTTCCATATGGTGTCAAAAACTTGGGAAAACAAAATGGCGGATCCAATATGGCGGACTAGTATGCTCAATGTATTTTGAATTTTCCTTAAAATTGGTATAAGGGGGTTTTCAGGGTCGCCGATTACGAATTTCATGTCAGAAACTTAGAAACAGAATGGCGGATCCAATATGGCGAACAAGTATGCTCAATGTATTTTGAGTTTTCCTTAAAACTGGTATAAGGAGGTTTTCAGAGTCGTTGATTACGAATCTGATGTCAGAAACTTAAAAAAACAAAATGTCACATCCAATATGTCGGACTAGTATGCTTAATATATTTTTATTTTTGCTTGAAAATTGGTATAAGGGTCTTTTGAGAGTCGCTGATTACAAATCCAATGTCAAAAAGTTAAAAAACGAAATGGCGGATCCAATATGGCGAACGAGCATGCTAAATAAATTTCGGATTTTCCTTAAAATTGGTATAAAGGCGTTCTCAGGGTCGCTGAACGCGAATGCGGTGCCAAAGCCTGTGAAACAAAATGACGGATCCAAAATGGCGGACTAGTATGCTCAATATATTTTGAACTTTCCTTAAAATTGGTATAAGGGGGTTTTCAGGGTCGTTGATTACGAATCTGATGTCAGAAACTTAAAAAAAGAAAATGTCAGATCCAATATGGCGGACTAGTATGCTTAATATACAGGGTGAGGAAAATGTATGGAAACCCCTGAAAATTTTGGAAAATTTAAAATAGAAAATTAAAGTTAACATCAAGTCCTTAGTAATTTTTCCCGGGGAATTCAATGGTGACCTTGGATTTGACCTTGGACCTCG
>JAWWEA010024088.1:0-10726 GCA_035222095.1 Andricus quercuspetiolicola | reverse complement strand
TGAAATGCTCTAAAATATTTCTAATCTTTAAAAATTCTTTCAAAATATTGAAACAAATACAAACTTCCTTGAAATCATTAAAAATTCCCTTAAATCTTTTAAGCCCTTTAAAATCTTTTAAAATTTCTTGAAATTATTGACATCTCTTTAAAATGACTCGAATTCTTTTAAAATACACTGCAATATGCACAATCTTTTAAATTTCCTTCAAATGATTGAAATTAAAAAAATCCTTGGAATCTTGTGAAATTCTCTCAAATATTTTCCAAAAATATATATTCAGTTGGAATCTTTTAAAATCACTTGATACTTTTTGAATCTTCTGAAATCCAATCAAATTGATGAAATCAATTGAAAATTCCTTAGAATCTGTTAAAATACCCGAAAATATTTCAAATCCTTCAAAATCTATTGAAATTCATTGGAATTATTTAAATCTTTTGAAAATGTTTTCGATTCTTCCAAAACACCCTATAATATTTCCAATAATTTGGAATTTCTTCAATCGAAATAAATACAAAATTCCTTAGAATCTTTCAAAATTACCTAAAATATTTCAAGTTCTTATAAATCTTTCAAATCACTTGAAACTTTTTAACTTTTTTGAAAATGACTCAGAATTTTTTAAAATCATCTGAAATCAGTTAAATTATTGAAACCAATTGAAAATTCCTTAAAAAAAAAATACCTATGAAATTCCCTAAAATATTTTAAGTTCGTTCCAATCACTTTAAACTTTTTAGAACTCTTCAAAATTCCTTGCAATCATTTAAAATTCCCTAAAGATTTATTATAAATATTTTAAAATCACTCGAAACTTTTTAAAGCTTCCGAAAATAACGTTTGATCTTTTTGAATACTCTAAAATATTTCAAATCCTTCAAAGTCAATTAAATTACTCAAATCAGTTAAATATCCTTTGAAATCTGTTAAAATATCCTAAAATATTTCAAACGCTTTAAAATCTGTTGGCATTCATTAAAATTATTGGCATCTCTTTCAAATGCCTTGGATTCTTCCCAAATGCCCTAAAATATGCCCAGTCTTTTAAAATTCTCTCAAATTTCTAAAATAAATAACAAATTCCTTGGAATCTTCTGAAATTCTTTCAAATATTTTCCTACAATATAGGATAAATGTTAAAATGTTAGAAGAATAGATGTTCAACCAAAAAAATGAATTTTCAATTTTAAAAAATGATTTTTTAACTAAAAATAGAAAAATAAAATTTTCATTTGAAACAATCAATTTTCAACCAAAAAAAATGAATTATAAACAAAATAATTCAATTTTAAATCCAAAAGATGTATTTTCTACCAAAAGGATAGTTTCAACAAAATATATAAATTTTCAACTAAAAGAGATAAATTTACATTCAAATTAATTAATTTTCAACTAAAAATATAAATTTTCCAGACAAAATAGAATAGTTACATCTTCAGTTAAAAAACTATTTTTTGACTAAAAAGAAACGAATTTTCAGCCAAAAATATGAATTTTTGACCAAATAGTGTATTTTTATAAAAAGAAAAAACGAATTTTTAACTAATTTTTTTTTCAACCACAGAAATGAATTCTTAACAAAAAATAGAATAGTTCAATTTTCTACAAAATAGAACATTTTTTAACGAAAAAGATTATGTTTCTATCAAAAAAGGGCAATTTTCTACACAAAATGAAATATTTAAAGTGAATTTTCAACTAAAATGATAAATCTTCAACTGAAAATAATTTAATTTTTAACCAAATTCATGAATTTTCAACTAAAAATGTAGATTTTCTGCCAAAAATAAAATACTTAAATTTTCAGTTAGTGAAATAAATTTTCAGCCAAAAAAGAAACGAATTCTCAAACAAAATAGTTAAATTTTCAAACATAGAAATTAATTTTTAACGAAAAAGATGAAGTTTCAACTAATGAGCGTATTCTTCTACCAAAAAAGACGGATTTTTAAGGAATAGTTGAATTTTCACATAAAACAGATAAATTTTCAACTAAAAATAGAATAATTAAATTTTTAATAAAAAAATTAATTTTTAATAAACACAAAGTGAATTTTCAACGAAATAGTTTAATTTTCGACCAAGAAGATTAAATTTCTGTCAAAAAAGATAAATTTTAGAATAAAAATGGAACAGTTACATTTTCAGTTAAAAAAATTAATTCTAAATAAGAAAAAACTAATTTTCAACCAAAAAGATCAATGTTCAACGAATAAAATGAATTTTCTGCCAAAATACAATTTCCAAAATAAGAATCTTGAAGATTTTAGGGCAATTTATTTAATTTTGCAGAATTGAAGAAAATTAGGAAAAATTTTAATAATTTTAAAAGATTAGAAATTCTGAAATGATTAAGAAAAGAAATTTCTTAAGACTCATCGGATAATTTTTATTGATTTTTATTTTTAGAAATAAACTTTCGAGAAAATTGATAAAGATTTAAAAAAATTTTTAATGATTTCTGAAAATTTAGAAGAAGAATGTAGAGGATTTTGAAGCAAAATGTTTCAAAATATATTTAAAAATATTTTTTTTTGAGATTGTATTAAGATTTGAATTAACGTTTAATAGGCTACGAAATCCCTCCTTGTAGGCGCTTGGCGACTATTTTGACTAATTTTTGTTTGAAAATTTCAACTATAGAGAAAAAACCAATGTTTTTTGTTAAAAAGTCGTTTTTTTTAAATTATTTTTTTAAACTGAAAATTTAGTTGTTTCGCTGAAATTTCGCATCTTTTTGTTTGTAGAAAATTAGTTAATTTTAATGAATATTTAACTATTACATATTGGGTTTAAAATTTCAATTCTTTAGTTGAAGTTCATGTATTTTGTTGGAAATCTATAAACTTAATGTTTTGGTTAAGGATTCATTATTTCACTTTGAAATTAGTTTCTTTAATTGAAAATCTTGATATTTACTTGAAAATTTCTTATTTGAATTTCTTAAATTAACATTTCCACTGAATTAAGTATTCAATTTTTAGTTAAAAATTTAACTGCTTGGTTAAAAATTCATATAATTTGTTCAAAATTTGATCTTTCTTGTAGAAAATTAATATTTATTGTGAAAACGTCGTCTTTTTAGTTAAAACTTAATTTCTTTAGTTAAACATTTGACTATTTGGTTGGAAATTTGTTCTTTTTTTAGTTGTAAAAAATTAATGACTTTAAATAAAAATTTAGCTCCTCCATTTTTCGTTAAAAATTTCAATTTTTAAGTTGAAATTTCATATAGTTCTTGAAAATTCTTTTTCTTGTGTAAAAGATTAATTTTTTTATTGGCAAATTTAACTATTCTATTTTTGGCTTGAAATTAGTCTTTCTAAGTTTTAAGTTCAACAATTTTATTGGAAATTCAACCATTTGGATCGAAAATTTCTTTTATAACTGGAAATTAAAGTATTCCATTTTTAGTTGAATATGTCTTTTTTGGAAGAAAATTAATATTTTGGCTAAAGGATTTATCTACATTCAACTAAATTTCATTGGTTGAAAGTTTAATTATTTACTGCAAAAATGTTCTATCTTCGGTTGAAAATTATTTCTTCAAACTGAAAATTTAAATGTTCCTCTTTTGGTTGAAAATTTATCTTTTTCTTCTTGGTGAAAATTCATGTATTTTTCTTAAAAATTAGAATTTGTTTGTAGAATGTTAATATTTTTGGTATAAATGGAATCTGTTTTGTTGAAAATTCAACTATTTTGTGGCTAAAAATTCTTTTGTTTTTTTTGAAATTCGTCTTTTATAGTAGAAATGTTTTCTTCTTGGTTGAAATTTCGTCTTTTTAGTTCAAAATTTTACTACCTTGTTGAGAATTCTTTGCGTTTTGGTAAAAAGTTAATTTTCTTTAACTTAAAATCTATCTATTTTATTTTTGGGAGAAAATTGATCGTTCTTAGATGAAAAACCAATCCTTTGCTTGAGAATTGTTGAATTTTCTAAAAAAAATCGTCCGTTTTTGTGAAAAGTTAATATTCTTGGAACCGGCCCCACATTTTCACATAGTATTTTCAAAATTAAAGGTCAAACCATCGACAACTGAAATTTAGTGATTGTGAAATCTTTTTTGTTAAAGCTCCTTCGGCTTTAAAGAACACATTCTCATCAAGAGCCTCTAGAGAAAAAAGTTCAGAAGCAAATTTTCAAGTCTACTTTAGGCAAACAATTTTGTTATTAAACATTTTATTTTACTTTGTGTATTTTTTCCAAAAATTTAATTTATTAATTTGTATTGTCATTTTTTACCATTAAGACAAAAAGTACGCTTTCTAGCAAAGAATTATTCTTGACAAGTTTGTGAATATCTTCTGGGTTAACAACTTTTGTTCATTCGTTTTTTTCAAATATTGCGTTGGTTTTCCAAAAATTTATTTTAACAAATTTTCAATGTTATTTTTTACGAGTGAAACTAAAAATACACATCATAGAAAAAAATTATTCACAACAAATTTGTAGATCTTTTTTTGATGAACAATTCTTGTATTTTTTTTGTGCCTTGCATCGTTTTATTTAAAAATAGAATGTTTTATTTCGAATAGTATTTTTCATGATTAAAACGAAGATTATTTCTCTATTAAAAAAATGTTCTCAACGAAATTTGTTCTTCTTTTAGAGATGAATAATTTTGATTGGTACCATTTTTCTATATCTGGCAGAGTTTTCCTGTAAAATGGTATTTTTTATTTCTCAAAAAGAATTTTTAACGGATAAAACCAGAACCGTTTGTAAAAAATGACTGGTTAACGAACTCGTTCTTTCTTGTTATGCCTTTAATACGTGTGCCAAATTTCGAACTAATCTTATCAGTCCTTCGAAAGTTATCGGACCCACAGGGTACAGACAGACAGACGGACAGACACCTTCGTAAAAATCTTTTTTTTTCTGACACAGGGGTTCTCAGAACATGGGGATTTGATGGAAATCAACGAATTCAAATTTTATATAGAACCAATACCTTCTCATTTTGATGAGAATGTAAAAAAAACACCACTGTGAAATATTTTCAACTTTATGAAAATTCCAGCGGGTGTCTGCGTCGTGTTTCAGTCAGCAGACAGCGGGCCGACTCAAATTCGGTGGATACATGCTTGGACATTTTTAGTCATATCTCGGGAACCCGTGAAGATTTTTTAAGTCTTGGTAGCTTAAATTAAGAAAAAAATATTCGAAGGATCGCTTTCTCTTAACTTCAAATTTTTGCTGCAATTGAGGGTTATACTTCCAAAAAAGTCACCCAAGAATATTTATTTAATAATTGGCCTTGGTGTTCCTTTTACACCCTATTTGAACGCACTACCAGGATTTTTGGCGCAAATCATCATAAATTAAGTTATTATTAATTTTGTCTTTTTTTAAAAATTAGCTTTTGCTCAATTTCTCGAAAAATATTGATCTTGAAAAAAATTGTTGTGCACAAGAGTTGGAGATCTCGTCAAGACACATATTTTTTGCATGCACACTATTTTTCTGAAATTGATATTTTCCGAGAAAAGTGGTAAAAATGAAGGTTTAGATTTTCAGTTATTTTTGGGGCTTTGGAAGAGTGGTCGGCATGAGTGGTTGGAGGGGATGTGAATCCTTCCAACCCATTTTCGAATACCCCCAAAAAACCGCGGGTCCCAGTGGTGGTAATTTTTTTCTTTTTCAACGCGCCCCCTCCCACCACTCTTTTCGACCCCTTTTCCAACGCCAAAAAAAAACTGAAAATTGATTTTTGTCACTTTTCTCGGAAAATAATAATTTTTCAATTCTTGGTTGACCTATTCGGTAGTATAGCCCAATTGAGTTAGGTTGTATCACGATTTGATTGTGAGCCACAAAATTCGAAAAATACTTAATTGATCGAAAAATTTAAATCTTTAAGTTACTAGTGTGCAAAAACTTGACTAATGTCAATTTTTTTCTAAAAATTCAGGTGCAGCTGCCGCAGATGATTTCATTGAGGTGGAAATTGAGGCTGGGATTATTTATGCTGGCGATCTGTATTTGAGGGAAACGGATCCTTTCTGGATGAAACCTTCAGAACGTGTGAATTTTCGGGGCTATGAAGTGGTTGTACACAAACGCAGAAATACTGAAGCTATTTATAAGTCTAAGATGCTCAAACTGAAACCGGGAAGTCTCAGTCATACTGCTTCTAACCCTTTTCCGAATTCAGTTAATGTACGGATAGGCAATTTGTATTCTACAAACCTTACAGTTTTCATGCCTATGAACCACCAGGACCCAAGATTATTAGACCAGGACCACATGTGTATCACAATACCAGGAACTCAGAAAATCTATTATGCAATGTTAAAATTAGAAAACCCACAGGATCGGCCTTCAGGATCAGCTGAAAATTTAAGAAGACGATCCGTTACTGTTCCTGGTACGCAACCTATAAACTACTATGGTTGGTAGAAAGAGACACAAACAAGCAAAATAAATTCCTCGAGAATATCTATAAATTTTTGATTTAATATAAAAATTGTACCGTTGCTTCCAACAGTAACTTTCAAACTCTTTATATATACCAATTTTATCTTTACAATATCAATTTTAAGTAGAATCCTAGGTAGATACAAGTGGTCAGAATAAAAATACGTATATTTTTGGATAAATTGATAAAAAATTAAAAGATAGAAAGGTAAGAATAAATTGAGTGAAGAGAATAAGGTCCTCGTAAGGTTTATGCTTTGTATTATAAGTTTTATGTATTATTAAATAAATTTATTAAAAAGCTAAAATGTCAGTTGTTATCATGTAATTCATTTCTTCTTCCAAAAATCCCATCTTAGAAATAGAAATATTTCCTCTTATTCGATAATTAGAGATTTAATGATTGAGTAACTGAAAGATAGAAAGAGTAATAAAGAAAAAAGAGTCGTAGCTTCCGCTATAATCAGTTCAATAAACAAGCTCAACATTTTACAATAATAAAATGTTTTTTCTTTATCCACTAGCCGTAAGTACGTCTTCCCGGCCGCACTTCTGACCGGCAAAAGTGGCTTTTGCGGCCTGCTAGAGTTAACGCACTCTCTGATTGGCTGCAAGATTTTCGTGTCTCGCTGACGTAGCAAGGCTCAGTACCATGATCCAACCCACACTATAAGCCGCACTAAAGTTTCGCGCGGCGCTACGCGAAGTGTCCGGGAAGGCGTGCTGAGGCAGGCCACAAAAGAAAAGGCATAGGTATAGCCGAGCTCGAGCTAGCAGCCAACCACGCATTTAATTAATTAACATTATTTATTAAACGTACTTTCGGCTGGGGATGAAGAAAAATAGTATACAACTCAGGGCCAGAAACATTTGATGCCCTGGCCTTAGGTCGGAATATACTATTTATTTTCCACGATTTTGAAATTATACTACTTAGCTGCAAATTGAACTACTTTCTTGCACATTAATTTTTTCGCTTTAGAACTCAACGTTTTGAATTATAATCTATTTCTTTGGTTGAAAATTAAACTATGTGGTTCAAATTACGTTTTTTGTGCTTACAAATTAACTCATTCAACTGAATATTTAAATATTACATTTTTAGTTAAAAATTTATCTGGAAATTTATCTGTTTGTTTGAAAATTAACATTTCAACTGTAAACTCAAGGACTTCAGCTTTTGTTGAAAATTGTAGTTTGTTGTTCTTTCTTGCAGCAAATTAATATTCTTGGTTAGGAATTCTTTTTTTTTTAAATTTAAACGTTTTTGCGAATTCCTGTTTTTTTGTTCAAATTTGACTCTTTGAATACACTAGAAAATTTAAATTTAGTCTAAAACTGTGTCTAATTGTGTGGAGAGCTGGAAAAGGCAAAATTGGGGAAAGAGCAAAAAATTGGCGCAGAAATGATGGGTAAAAATCTTCAAGAAACTTCCGCTCTTCCTCTATTTTTCGCTTAAAATATCGGTTTGGTTCAAAATTTAATTACTTCATTTCTAGTTCAATATTTATCCTTTTTAGTTAAAAATTCAACTATTTGTCTGAAAAAATTTCTTTTCTAGTAAAAAATTAACCTTTCTTGGTTGAAAATTTATCTTTTTGGTTCAAAATTAAACTATTTCATTGAACATTTGTATTTTTTGATAGCATTTAACTGTTTTTGATTTGAATTAAGATCTTGTTTGGTTGAAGTATCATAAATTACACTTTTCGTTGAGATTTCATTTTTTTTTTTAAGAAAATTTTATTTGAAAATTCATATTTTTAAATGAAAATTGACATTTGCTACTTAAACATTTCACAATTTGGTTGAATATTCATGTATTTTGTTGAGGATTGTTAAGGATTCGTCTTCTTTGGTTGAATTTGAGTGTTTTTTATTTAAAATTAAATGGTCTTTGTTTAAAATATCAAGTATTAAAAGTTTTGTTGAAAATTCATGTTTTCGTTCTGAAAATTCAACTGCGTTCTAGAAAATTTGTCTTTTCGGCTCGAAAATTGAAAAATTTGCCGGAAAATTGAATTATATAGTTAAAAATAACCTTTTCGGTTAAAAATTCTTATTTTTGGATTGAAAGTTCAATTGCTTTGTAGAAAATACGTCTCTTTTACGTTGAAAATTCATTTCTTCGTAAATAATATCTGTTTTAAAAAAATGCAACTTTTTGGTTGAAAATTCTTCTCTTTTATTGAAAATTCGTTTTCTTGGGTAGAAAGTTAATCTTCTTTTTTGAAATTTTATCTTCTTGGCTGTGAATTAAACTATTTTGTTAAAAATTCATCTTTTTTTGGTTCATTCTTACCGTTACAGAAATCGATTTTTTTATAAATATTAATTTTTTTATTAAGAATGTAACTATTTCATTTTTGGATGAAAAATCATCTTTTTTATTTAAAAATTCAACTATTTGGTAGGAAATTGAACTTTTGCAGTAGAAAGTTCAACTATTTGGTGTCGGGTGAAAAAATCAACTGTTTTCTGAAAAACTCGTATGTTCGGGTAGAAAATTAATCTTCCTTTTTAAAAATTCATCTTTTTGGTTGTAATTTCAACTATTTTGTTGAAAATTCGTCTTTTTGGTTAAATTCAACTAGTTGATCATTCGTTTTTTTTTGTTATTGAAAATTAATTATTAAACTAAATGCTCAGCTATTCCATTATTAATTGAAAACTTATTCTTTTTAGTTGAAATTTCAACTATTTGATTGAAAATCAAACTATGTATTCATAAAGTAACTGCGCAGTGTAGAATTCAACATTTAATAATTTTGTTGAAAATTCATGTCTATTAATTAAATATTACACTCTTACTGAAAATTCGTCTGTGTAAGTTTAAAATTGAACGATATTGTTAAGTCATCTTTTTTAATTAAAAATTTCACTGTTTTCTTGAAAATTCGTCTTTTTGTATTTAAAATTCATTCTTCTTTCTTTTTGGTTCGAAATTTAAATATTGTTTTGTTGACATACAAAATTTGGTAGCTAGCCATTTTGGATGAAGATTCAAAAAGTCAGAACAATTTGGCTGCATGACTTTTTTTGATTAAAAAAAATTTACCGGATTTATAGTATTTACAAGATTAAAAAAAGACAAACTAAAATGGAAGTTTTAGGAAAAATAACGCAAGATATGAAAAACAGTCAAGAAAAGAAAACCATTGCTTTTTAAACACCCTAAAAAATTGTCATCACAACTCTTTGAATTTTCTTGAAAAATAAAAAATTACATTTTGCGGTAAAACCTAATGATAAGGCTAATAATCACCTGTTGATAGAACGGGTAGTTTTTTTCAAATTCGTAAAGAACAGCATCAATAATAAAAAATTGAATTTTTAAACAAACGACACAAGTTAAGAAAAAAATAAATAGATATAAATTTGTCATCCGAAAAAGAACTACCAATTTGTTATTAATTATTTTTCGGTTTGATGTGTAATTCTTGTTTTAATCGTGAAAAATGACATTACGAATGAGAAAACTAAATTTTTGAAAAACGACGCAAGGTTCGAAAAAAGGTGAAAATATAAAAATTGTGCATTTAAAAAAGATCTACAAGTTTGCTGAGAAACACTTTTTTATAGGGCATATAGTTTTTATTTTAATCATAAAAAAAAATTAAAATTAAAGAATTAACTATTTTTTAAAACGAGAGAAGCTATGAAAAGACTAATAAAAGAAAGTTTCTCATCCAAAATAGAGCTACAAGTTTGTTATTATCAATTTTTTGATAGGAAGCTTAGTCTTTGTTTTAGTCGTAAAAATTTCAGTAAAAATAAAATAAAATTTTTTGTAAGAATCACACAAGAGATGAAAAAAATAAAAAGACGAAAGTGGTTTACTGAAAAATGATATACAAATTCATTATAAACTTTTGATAAAGTTTAGTTTTAAAAATGCATGCAAATAAAAAATTATCCTTTTGAGAAAACAAAGCAAGCCACAATAACATCTTCGTTAACAAAATTTTACGTCTAAATTATATGAACAAATTTTCTTAGAATCAGTTTACGCTAGGATATGTATTTTTAGTTTAAGTCGTAAACAATAATATTGAAAATGAGCAAATTAAATTTATGGAATGAAGACACAAGTTGCAATAAAATATATAATATTTTTTTTTATAAAACGCGCACTTTTTTAAATTATAAAAACAAATCAATGAAAATACTTTTGTTTCAACACCAATGCATATTATGAATTGTAATAATATAAATTTATTGCAGTGATATGTATTTTTCAGGGTGTCTGAGAGTAAAATTTAATGCAAAATAAGGAACAAATATTAAAGTAATCATGATAAG
>JAWWEA010024027.1:0-10729 GCA_035222095.1 Andricus quercuspetiolicola | reverse complement strand
TCCACGAATTCCGCGAATTGCCTGAGTTCTCCGAATTCCGTGAATTCAGTGAATTGCTTGAATTAGTCAAATTCGTCGATTTCCGTGCGTTATACGAATTCCTTGAATTCCGTGAATTCTATGAATTACGTGATATCCTCGAATACCGTAAACTCCTTGAATTTCTTGAATTCAGAGAATTCCGCGATTTTAACGAATTGCGTGAATTCGTTGAATTCCGTGTGTTTCGTGCGGTGTATGAATTTCCTGAATTCCGTAAATTCTGTGGATTCCGTGAATTCCTCGAATTCCCTGAAGTCTGTGAATCCCATGAATTTTCTGAATTCATTGAATTCCCTGAGCTCTGCGAATGCCCTGAATTCTGTGATTTCCCTGAATTCTGTGAATTCCTTGAATTCCTTGAATTCAATGGATTTCAAGAATTCCATTAATTCTGGTAGTTCCATGATTTCTACGAATTACTTAAATTCCATGAATTCCTTGAATTGTATGAACACACGCGCTACACTATATATTGCAAAAGTTTTGGCTCCATCAGAAAATTTCTTTTTTTTACGTGGAAAAAGTTTCCTGAGAAATGATTCAAAGTTTGGTTTTAAATTTTTCGGTTCAGCAGGTTTCGAGATATTCAGCCGCAAATATTGGACTTGTATTGTAAAATTCTGATATTACTTAAATAAAATTGAATGGAAATTATATTGAGATGTATCACGAAAAATCTAGTTTCAATAAAGTAAGCAAATGAAATTATGTTTACCTTTTAGCTCAATTTTGGTATTAAGAATTGTTTAAAATCTATTTTTAGTTTCTCATCATAACGAGAAGGTATTGGTTTTATGTGAAAAATGATTTTCACAGGTTGCGTCAAGTGTCGACGTTTTGAGACCCCCTGAGTCAGAAAAAAATATTTTTCACGTCGTTGTCTGTCTGTCGTTGTCGTTGCAGTCTGTAAACACGATAAAATTTGAAGGAAGTATCCGATTGAATTGTCCTTTGGCGTACTGCATAAGGGTGTAAAAAGAAAGGACGAGTTCGGCACCCAGCTATTTTGGACGAAATTTAAAAAAATTAGAGAATTTTAAAAATGTTGGTGACTACTTTTTTCAAAATTTCAAAATCCTATGCAGGCCCGTTTATAGTACTAAAAATTTTTAACAATTTATCCTCATGATTTTTTCTGATAAAAAAAAATTGGCAGAGCTATAGCATTTTCCATAGCCAAAAAAGCAAACGAAAATTAACATTTTGAGTCAAACAACTCATGATACGAAAAAAAGTCAAGAAAAGAAAAATGTTTCTTTTTGTATTTTCTACAAGATTGTTATAACAGCTCTTTGAATTTCCTTGAAAAATCGAAAATTCACATTTTGCTTGCACAAAAAATAACGAAAAATCAAAAATTCCATTTTACGGACAAACTATGCAAGATATGACAAATGCTGATGAGACCAAAATTGTGCACTGAAAAAAGATCTACAAATTTGTCAGGGGTTACTTTTTGATAAGATGCGTAGTTTTTGTTTTAGTCGTTAAAAATTACAATAATAATGGAAAAATCGGCCCTTTGACTGGACACATTCTCATCAGAACTTTGCTTATTTAATTTCTTTTTCATTTCGTGTGTGGGTTTTCAAAATATTTAATTTTTTTATGTTCTCAATACTATTTCTAACGATGAAAAAAATCAAATAACTATCAAAAAAACATTATTCGTGGCAAATTAAATAATTTTTATATTCTCATTGACAATGTGACGCGAAAGCGCAAATCATTTCAATATTCATTTGTAAATTTATCGTATGCATTTGTTCCAAAAACGACTTAGATACTAGTTTCCCCCCTTTTTCAGATAGTTGAAAAAAATAATTCTGATTGTATAATTTATGAGAAAGGTACAGAAATATGCGGTGAAGTAAAGGAATTTCCTTCTTCATTTTAAATCAAATACAAATTGAGTCATCTGTATATGATGAACATATAAAACGGAACGCAAAGCCCGCTCAAACTTTTGTGTTTCTATTATACGATGAACGGAAACGAGGGTGGAGCGCGAGGTTTACATGATTTTTAAGCCAAATATCGAGCGCGAAGCGCAAGTGTCTCGATGAGAATGTGTTCCTTGAAGTCGATAGAACCTTAAGTAAATTAGTTCTTCTCTTCATGTAGAACTGACGTAATTGAACCAAAAGCATGCCATAAGGATGAGGCTTACTAAGAGAGTATTAGTCCGCTAAGCGCGTAATAGCGAGCACACGAAGTGTAAAGACCCAGAGGAACCGAGATTAAGGCGTGAGGCAAATGTGTCCGAGCGCGAAGCGCGAGATGAATACTCAATCGAGCGCAAAGCGCGATATCCAACAGGTGCGCGCCCTAGGCGCGCTCAAACTTGCGAGTGGAGCGAGCCACGCGCGATGAGAATGTGACCGCGACGCAGGCAGATTTTTTAAATTTAAAATGTTCAGCTTTAAAATTTCAAGTTTTTTCATCTTCAGGACGGTGAACAATTTTTTCAATTGAGAAAAAACCAGAGAATTTTCCTCTCGATTAGAACGCACACCCTGAAGAAGGCTATCGTATTTCTCTACAATATTAGGTCAAATATAGACAAAAAGTTTTGATAAAAAATGCACTATCGTTGAACGATTGTGAACAAAATTAAATTGTTCACACGTGCTTACCTCTGAAAATTAAACTATCGAATCCATTGGCACCAAATTTTTACGGGAAGTCTATACCAACATATTTGGATACATATTGCAAGACTACATACCTAAAATATTTTTAATCTATTCAAGATATCTAATAATTTTGCAATGTATATCAAGCATATCTTTCTTAAGACTTCTCATAAAAATTTGATGTTAAAAGTTTGGTTATTCGCCGACAATTCGAAAGGATAAAATTTGTCTTTTCGAATCTATCAACATACATTGTAGAATTTATGTTCATTCTTCAAAGAATCAAATTGTCAGTTATAGCAGGCACGATATTAATTTGCCACGTGAACAACGAATTTGTCGAAGAAATCAGAGACTATGTAAATAGTGATATCCGTTTTATCGAATTTAGCAAATACATGTTATTCCTTGAAACTAATTCTGATTAAATGTGAAAATCCGAGACGGACAAGCTTGACGTTTATAATCTATGAGATAACGGCTATAAAAAAATATATAGATATATTATAAAAGAATATGAAGCACTAGAATATTCATCAGTAACGTACATTGTTAATGATATTCTTCGGACATAGATTCACTGCCTTTTTTTCTCGAATGAGAAAAGATGAGGATTGTTTACACTCTCATCTTGTCCTTTGTTGTGATCCTCAATTCTATTGGCAAGTGTAATAATATAATATATCTGCAATTTTAAGTACTTTTCTAGGTTACATTGAATTACAATTTATCGGACGTAATCTGCCTTCTATCACAATTTTTTTCCGAAGTTTATCTGACTTTGTCCCAAATGTGTACGAATTGAATCTAAATACTACAAAGAAATCCAGACTTTGTGTCTTAAAAAAAAGAATTCGAAAAGTGTCCCTATTGGTGCGCAATTCGTACCATACGTGCATGTGAACATATGGTACACTCCGAAGGGGTCATCCAAAAAGTACGTAAAAAGATTTTTTGGAGTTTACGGGTTTTCGAAAATCCTTCTGTGTATTATGAAGCAGAGATTTCAATGCTTTACTTTAATATAAAATTTTTAAAAAAATCATAAATCCAAAGATATTACAACAGTTCTATATAATAAATAGTTTCCAGTGGAGTTCACTGTACAAAATATCTGCAAGAAATTCAGGGTTGAAAATTTTTCAAATTTAAAACAGCACACATTTCATATACCGCCCCTCCCCCCCTCACACATACGAAAAGTAGACAAAAAATGTGTTCAACTAAATCAATAACAGGCTTCAATCAGCAAAGTGGTCTAAGAAAATGGTAAATGAAGAGATACAACTAGAAAAGATTAATTCTCAACCAAAAATGAAATTGCTCAATTTTCAGTTAAAGAAAGTAATTCTCCACACATAGTTCAACTTCAAACCGAAGAGATGAATTTTTGATTAAAAAAATCAATTGTTGACACAGTAGTTGAATTTTCAACCAAAATAGGTAAAATTTCAACCAAAAAGTGAATAGTTGAATTTTGAGTGAAATTAAATATATTATACACGAAAAAGAAACAACTTTTTAACAAAATAATTGAATCATGAACCAAAACAGGTTAATTTCATTTGCAGAACTGAGCTAATTTTTTTTGAGTTGTATTTTTAACAAACAAAAAATCTACCAGAAGAAATGAGGTTTTGAACGAAATAAACGAATTTTCAATAAGGGTTTGAATTGTCAAATAAGACAGGCTTTTACGTAAAGAAATGAGAATCAAATTGATTAGTTTTCATCACATGAGGGTTCTTTTCATTTTACACAAAATAGTTTAATTTTTAACCCGAAAAGACAAATTTAAAAAATACAGTTGAATTTTCAAATAAAAAGTATGACTGAGTTCTAACTAGTTTGAAAATTAATCTCCGGTAACGTATTCTGAAATAGAAAATTTAAGTACTCGCCTATTAAGTACCTAACCCTATTTCGTCTATGAGGGTACGTTACTTCGGTTACGTCCTTTGAAATTTTAGTATTGGAAAAGGCTTTGGAATTAATCCCGGGCAGGAATTTGTATAGTATATTGCAACTCATGGCCAGAAAGTTGGATTTCCTAGCGTGTGTAATATGAAGGCCGAGACGAAGGCGAGGCCTCATATCACGCATACCAGGGCATCCAATATTTTTGGCCGTGTGTCATATACTATTTTTCTTTATATCCAGCTGAAAGTACGTTCAATAATTAATGCTAATTAATAAAATACATTGTCGTCTGCTAGCTCGTGCTTGGCGTACATATGCCTTTTTTCTTGTGGCCTGCAGCAGCGTGCCCACCCGGCCACCTTGCATAGCGCCGCGCGATGTGTTTTGCTTTTGCTGCTGCTTTCGGTCAGCTGCTCGTATGCACGGGATTGGGTCGCTCGCCCGACTGTTGCAAAGCCGAGGCAAAGCCGAGGTTTTGCTGGTCGGGGCGGGTATCCAGGACCCATATAAAAAGTAATCAAACATATTCAACAAGAAACTCAAGTGCAAAAAATAATGAAAAGTGTAATAAAATATAATTAAACTTGCACGTAGCTAGACCTTGTGTGGGTTGGATCATGGTACTAAGCGTTGCTACGTCAGCGAGCCACAAAAATCTTGCAGCTAATCAGAGAGCGCATTAACTCCAGCAAGCCGCGAAAGCCACTGTTCTCGGACAGAAATGTGGCCGGAGAGACGTACTTTTGCCTAGGGGACGAAGAAAACTCCTTTTTTGCTCATTTGCATATAATCCTGCTTTATCTGTTAACGAATGAAGGTTTGGTACTTATCTCTATGACAGGAGAATATATGCCAGAAGAGAGATATATGCCAGAAGAGAGTAAACACGGAACATGTAATCCTTTGTTTCTTGTTGCAGAATTGAGTTCGACGTTCGAATGTTTACCTAACGGTGCTTCTATTCAGCGTGTTCCTCGCTCCAGTCCTTCTGATTTACCTGACAGAGATAATTCACCTGAGAAATCTCTTTCTTCTGCCAGATATCATTTTCTGCATTCTCCGGTCAGGTCTCCTCGTCCTGCCGAGCAGCCGTTTCATGTCGGGCCCAAGACTTCTGCTGAATCTTCTCATCGTGTCAGGTCCATATGTGCTCATTCTTCTTTACGCGTACTTGGATATAAACTTGAAGATGTTAGATTTGTTCGGCTCATTCCCAACGAGAATCCGAACATACAATTTCAAATTCAAAAATACACCTTTCCGCGCGATAAACCAATTCATTTGAGAAAAAGAGGTAAGGATCGTGAGCCTATATCAACTGAAGAAAAAATGGTATTATCAACGGCGAATGGTGACATCTTTGCAATGTTCGAGAAAAATAATACAAATCTTCGTGGAATATACACAATGAGAAATGTCTACGAAAAAATGACTGAAAAACGAGTGAAAATAAACATGGACAGTGGCGTGATTGAAGATATGACTGCCCAAGAAATCAAGGTATCTCCATTAGGCAATCATAACCCGATCTTAAAGAATTTTAAAACATTAATTGCAGATTAATTGCATTTTGCTGCCTCGTCATCAACATTAATTACTGAGTAATGCCATTACTCACCGTTTCATCATAGTTATTTCAAATCTTTTGAATTCCAGGACTTTTTGCTCCTTTCTTACCCTTTGTGCCTCATTCTGTGTCCCCCTGTCTCGTCAGCCTGCTTGTTCCATCATGACCTTTGTGCGTTCCACGACATTTCAGTAGTGCAAAATAATAATAACAAATTGACGTCTCTGAAAAATTAGATTTTCATAATGTGACCGCAGAAAAGAGAGAGAGAGAGAGAGAGGAATTACTAGACGAAGGACAACCTCTTGCGAAATGAGGCAGAGATTCTGCTAGTTCTATTATGCGGAGATCCATTTGGGAAAGGGGGCGAAGGTGCAGCTGCAGAGTTGGTCAATGATATACTAGCTCTGCTGTGGACAAAATCATGCAAGTAGTTCTAGCAAAGGATCAACGGAAAGAAATAACACGATGCTACAAACAAACAAAAATTAAATTAACTTTTCTAGCGACCTAGTTTAGGTTGTAAGTCTGGTCTAGTACAACACAAAACCGTGAATGAAAAATTGTTTGCAAGCCCAAATTTTTCATTCATTGCTGAAAGCCCATTTTTAGGTGACATCGTGCACTAACCAATCAGTAACTCCGTCATTTTTCAACCACCTTTCAAGTTTGAAAATGTTTTGAAACGAGCCAGGATAGACCTTCCAAAATATATATTTCGTTTCGTTGGCTGGATAAAAATATTTGAAGTTGATGTCTAGTTCATCTGAAATTCGCAAAAATTTTTTCTCACTTTTTCTATTTTGACGTACATTTTCACCTATCAAAATTACTTGAGAACTATTGGAGCTATCACGCTTTTTCAAGAGAAGAAAATTACAGTTTTTCCGGAGATCCTGCGACTCGGGTGCGATCCAATGCGTGTGTGCCAGCAAGCTTACACCAATGTCTTTCATCATTACGCTTCAAAAATTGCATATCGAGTGAATGCAAAATAATGTGTAGTAAACACAATCAGTTTTGTTACGTATGTGGCTTGATTGTTGACAAGCAATATCGTTCCGAATTGAAAAAAATGAAGCCATTCTCGAAGCATTCAACATTTTATTCGACCCTGCCCAACGCTATAGTCTTCGGCACTACTTTTCTGAAAAGTGACATCGGAGGCATTGCTAGAAACTCGCACATTGACACGTCCATGTTTAAAGCAAAATTTTCAGGTCAATTTGGAATAGCTCAGGGAGTGGAAAAGACGGTTGGAGAAATTGCAAAGCCTGTGCCAAAATCTTCACCGTCCTACTTATACACCGAGTTTGTGAACCTATATCAACTGAAGAAAAAGTGGTATTATCAACGGCGAATGGTGACATCTTTGCAATGTTCGAGAAAAATAATACAAATCTTCGTGGAATATATACAATGAGAAATGTCTTCGGAAAAATGACTGAAAAATGAATAAAAAGAAACATGGACAGTGGCGTAATTCAAGATATGACTGACCAAGAAATCGAGGTATCTCCATTAGGCAATCATAAGCCGATCTCAAAAAATTTTAAAACATTAATTGTAGATGACTTTCATCCACAGCATTTATATCATTTATCAACGTGTAAGACTTGAATATAATATTTTTTATCATTCAGGATGGGATTACAATATTGCAAATCACTGGTAAATTCAATAGAAAGGTAATGAATTGTCGTTCTCAAGATTTTAAACTTTCGTCAGTATTACATTCACTCTTTTTTAAAAACAGATAGAAAAGTAGCTTTTCATTTTCTTACGATAATATTTCAAGAGAAAAATGATTACAGGAAAATGATTATGTACACACATATTATTTTATTTCTCTAACGAGAGATAATGTATTGTCAACCTCAATTAAATTCATTCTCTAAAGTTATCTAGAAATCCCTTAACATTTGTAAAATACCCTAAGATCTTCAAAATAATTCTAGGTTGTTACGCGACCATAACGAAAAATAATATCGTAATAAGAAAACTGAGTTGTAATTCATTGAGTTTCAAAATAAGTAAAATAGAATCAATGGTTTGATTAATGTATAGGGGAGGAAGTGTGATCAGGAGAAGATATAATTAACGTTTTCCTCGATTCTGTATGTCAAACCCCGTTTCTGAGTTACGACTACCGAGCTTCTCTTCACGAAAACGAAGATGGTTTCATGAGGACCGAAGTAGATCTTTGGGGTCGAGCAACTCGTTCTCCCTATAAAGTAATTGATGTTGGAAAATATATAAAGGTAAAGGAAAAGTAACTATAGCAATCCTACTTTACGAATCTTGTATCGCGCCAGTCTTCTACCAGGTCACTTTAAGCTCTTCAGTTCGTCAGTTCGAGCATTTTTCTGGACACTCTAAGTTCGACTTCAACAGTTTGGTTCCAGTTTGTAAATCTACTTTATCTACAATCAGTCTTGTTGAGATTCGAGTTCGTGTTCAACCTGAACCAACCATTGTGCCCAAGCTACACCAGCATACAGCTGAGGGCTATTCAGGCAATCTAAACGAGCTTTCCATTTGAAGAGCCAAAGATGAGTGCTTCTTGATAAAGAACCATCTCTGTTGTTTATCGTACTCCGAATTGTAACCAGTAACTTACCAGTCTCGTTATTGCCGGAACGGTCCAATGGAAAACCGAAGGCAGCGAAAGCTGGTCTATCGCTCTCACCCCCATGAGCCTCAATTACCAAAACCTATGTAATTAATACAATAAATATCCTTCACATAAGTCTCCACTCTATTCTCTGCCTTGCCCTCGCCCCAGATGCATCACGGACAAATCGAGAAGTCTAGGGAATCATTAAATTATTTTACGTTATTCATAATGTAACTAGGTCCTACATTAGATCACTGAAATCTTTCGAAATCCCCCAAATCCTAAGAAATAATTGCAGGTCCAATAAAATCCCTTAAATCAGGTAAAATTTTTTGAGCTCCCTCAAAATATTTGGAAACCCTAACAAATTGTATCACCTTTCATAAAATTGGTGAATTATCTTGAAATTATTTGTAAGGTTTAAAAAAATCTTGAGAAATTCAAATTCCTTAACGTCTTGTACGGTTCTTCATATCCCTTAAAAAATTTTCAATCCATATAAAGCCCTTAAAATAATTTAAAATCGTACATTGGGTAAATGAATAAATCATTCATCTGTAAATTTTTTATTTTTCGCGGTACTTTCAGTAGTTCAACATAAATTATTTCTATGTCAAGTTTTTTATGGTGATCTTCATAATGATTTTCCGAGAATCGCGCGAAAATTATAAAATATTCATCATAGGGAAATTATTAGACGCCTATACTGAATGTCCTTCATTATTTTTCGAAGTTTTTAGTGGTCCCGAAATTAAGGATTAGCAGGAAAATATTTTTTATAAGTTTGGCTAGCCGTCTCGAAATATCGGGACGACTAGTCGATCCCCTTTTCCAGCTCCGCCAATTTTCCAAAATTACTAGTCGCAACCAATATTATTTCGTAAAAGCCGAACGCGTCCTCAAGTTCCAGAAAGAGATTCTCTGTCTCAAGGGTTCCTGCTGAATATTTTTACAATAATTAATAAACAGTAGCGGAAAAATGTCCAGAGATGGTCCTGAAGAGAAAGCCTCTAAGTGAAGGCGTAACAACCATGTCGAAAGCTGCATGAAACCTGGTTGATGTGTCCCAAATGATGGCTCTGGGACACCGGGCAATCTCTCAGAGTCACTACAGGAGACATGAAAAAAGCACTTAGGGGCACGAAGAACTTTTCCGCTGCAGGAGCAGATGGTATCCAGAACTTCTGGTGGATGGAATTTACTTCTACACACCAGCATCTGACCTGCATCTTCAGCTCATATTTGAAGTCACAGACACCCATCCTGAAGTGGCTGGTGTCAGGACTCACTATACTCCTACCGAAGAAAGTCTATTTGTCCAACTCAGAGAACTACAGGCGAACAACTTATTTGAACACTCTGTTTGAAATCCTTACAGCTATCCTAAACGACAGGATGGTTATAAAAATAGGGACAGTGTGGAGAGAGATGTAGGAACAAAGTGGCATTGACCCAGGGAGCAATGCGGCAGTCTCCTTTTGCGCGCCTGCATATCATCCTGCGATGCCTGTTGACGAAATGAGGCTAGGTACTTTTCTCTATGGAAGGGAAAAATATGCCGGTAGAGAATAAGCAGGGAAAATGTAATCCTCTGTTTCTTGTTACAGAATCAAGCTCACAGTTTGACTGTTTACCTAGTGTCGTCTTCTCCTCCCGAGCCTCCTCTTCGTGCCAGGTTCAGATCTCCTCCTGCCAGGCGTTCTTCTTCACCCATACTTGAATATGAATTTGAACATGTTAGATTTATTCGGCTCATTCCTAACACAAATTCGAACCTGCGATTCGAATTTTGAAAATACATTTTTCTTCGCGATAAAGAAATTTTATTGAAAAAAGAATATTACGCCCTTGAGCCCATGCCAATCAAAGAACGAATCGTATTATCAACCTCTAATGGTCACGTTTTTGCAATATTTAGGAGAGGTAATACAAATTCCTCGTGGAATA
>JAWWEA010023959.1:0-10729 GCA_035222095.1 Andricus quercuspetiolicola | reverse complement strand
ATGCACATGTACATTTCAAGATGTTCAATTTGAACCATCCCTGAAAAATATCGGAATAAAATTAAAATTTCCATCATAGTGGTCTAATAACGAAATTTCCTCGTCCTTAATTTTCTTTAACTACCAATAACAGAAAAACATTAAGATGACAGAGAAAATTTTATTTCTTAGGGAAAATATAGATGCTAAGACCTTCAATTTGATCAATTTTCGAATAAAATCCTACCTGTACAAGAAAAGAATATGGAAAGGGTACAGAAAGAGGTACATTTTTTTTTAATTTGAAGAGATTTCAATTTGCAATTATTAATCATTGTTTCAAAAATTTGAAAAGCTCGTAAATTAAAAAAAAATTTCAATAATAGATTTTTAAGTTGCTCATATTTTTGATGTTAAGATGTAAAAATACAGAGACGTGGACGCCAATTTTGAGCGTGTGCATTTTTTGATAGTCTGAAATAATTAAAAAAATGTTTATTTCATAGTTGTTACTGATTTTTTAAAAATTTTTTATTTTTAATGCAAAGTCCTTGAATTGCCCGATTTTAAGTGGAAGATTTTAAAAATGGGTCATTTAAAATTGAAAAATATTTAATTAGAAAATTTAACAAATGAATAATAATCATAAATAAAATACTAAAAATTTAATGATTTAAGAATAAAATGCTAAAAATTGTGTTGTTTAAAATGAAAAGGTTGAAAATTGTATTCTTTGATATACAAATAAATAATATTTATTTCTAAACGATTTAAATTTTCCTGAAATAACTGAAATTTTAAATGGTTTGAATATAAAAAAGTCTAATAGCATCATTCTTGGTGACTAGACATTTTTTCAGTTTTTAATGAAATCCAGATTCGTTCAATTTTCAAAATTTCCAAGTAGAAGTTTTTTCATTTTCAATGTTTTCGACCCAAAGTATTTTTTATTTTAAATGTCTTTTAGAATAATTCAGTTTGAAAGGTTTAAATTTTTACATCTTAAATCATGAGAATGACAGCGAATTTATTTTTTGTCTTACAATAATTTCTCTAATCAATTTTAATGTTAAACTGTAATTTTTTTATGCAATAAAAATTTCAGAATCTAGAAACTCAACAACTTTGACTCTGAAGGATTCAATTTAGTTTTCAATGTTAAATTATTTAATTTTGAACGCATTTTTATATGTTTTCATTTGTTTTTGAAAGGCGTTCATTTAGAAATAAAGCAATTTCAGTTTCTTTTTATTACATTCGCAATATTGTCTTTTTTTAATTTTAATTATTCTAAAATTGTTTGATTTGGAAGATTTTTAATTCAAAATGGTTTAATATTTTTTTTAAATTTTAAGTGATTTGAATTCGAAATTATTCATAATTGTTTCAAAAATTTCAAAAACTCATTTAAATAAATTTGTTTGATAATGGGTTTTATATTGTTTATATTTGTCGATAGTCAGAAAAAATCTAAAAAATTTTTTTTCATCTGTGGTTGATACGCCTAGAAACTGAAATTTTTTTATGTGCCAAATTTCGGAATAATTATGGTTGTATTTCAGTTAAAAAATTACTTATTATTATCATTAATTATGAACCATGAAAATGAGGATTAATTTATTTTTCGATCTTACATCAATTTCTCTGATCAATTTTATTTTTTAATCATAATGCCAAATTCAAAAAGGCGTCAAACTAAAATTATTTAAATTCAAAAGTCTTAAATTTTAAATCATTCAATTTTGAAAGTCCTATTTTTGAGACTTTAATTAGAAATCCTTTAATTTCCAGTTTCTTCAGTTCAAATTAAAATTGTTCAATTTAGAACGTTCTGAACTGGAAATGATTCAATTTTAATTCCTTTATAATAAAATTGTGAAATTTTCAAGTTTTTTCTCGGAAATTTCGCAATTTTAAGAACTTTTTATTTAAAGTTTTTAATTTCGAATACTTTCAATTTCAAATTCTTTCATTTTAAACTCTTTTATTTAAAAATGATACAAGTTCAATTCCTTTTTATTCTGTTTCCATTTCAAAACGATTTTCTTTTAAATTTCAAGCGTTTCAATTTCGAAGTTGCTAATCAATAATTATTGTTTTATATAATTTTTAAACCTAATATTTTGAAATTGGTTTGATAATAAATTTTTAAATATTTAGTATTTTTAATGTTAGGAAATGAAAAACCAGAGATGTGATCGCGCGCTTCGCGCTCGTGCATTTACTACTGGTGATTATTTTAACAAGCAAACCTCCGGTGCAAATTTGACGATGCGTGAAAAGGGTTCCAGGGACTTTGAATCAGAGGCCATCCAATAAAAAAATGCATGGTATAAAACATCTAATCACATGCTCATTGATCAATTAAAGACCTTGAATATGCTTATAAGAAAATTTTATTAGTAATTTGTATCCAATGAACATGTTCAGTTTCTGGAAGAACAGTTCGCTTAAATTGTCACTAATTATCCTCCAATAAGAAGCTGTAATCAAGAACTATAATCTTTAATAATTAAAAAAAAGAAAATAAATAAATAAACTCAAAAATGTCTTGAGTAACGGAATTGTTCAAAAGTCGCAAGAGTCAAACATTAATTTAAATTAAAATTATTGTCAGAAAACGACATCGCTCTTTTTTAACAAATAAATAAACTAAAAAATAAACGTTTTGAATGAACAATTTATTTTTTTAATTTTTGAATACAATTATAATCCCAACAAAAACATCTGCGACGTAAAAAATTCTTCAAGTAGAACTATATGAATTTGTGAAATCAAAGTTGGTCAAGTAATTTGGGAAAATACATATTCATAATAAAATATATCATTAAAATTTTTTATAAAGTACCATACAAAAGTCTTTAAATAAATTTCAAAAAGCCACATTAAAAAATTGTACAACTTGGCCAGCTTATAATATGTTTTATTGCAATTAAAAAAAAATAACATAAGGAAGCTCAATTTATAATTATAAAATTAATTGCTGATCTATTGAATATAAAAATTTAATTCCTTAAATAATTTTCGTTAGAAATTATTTAAATTGATTTATTATTTAATTTACTTAAATGGTACTTAGTGTAGTTGATTGCACGTTTTTGAAATGAAAGTTTTACATTCCTAACTTGAAATTTTTTCAGTTTGAATAGAAGAATCAGGTATTTTATTGGTACAAAAAAATGGTCCTATTTTTTGAAGCGTTTCGAAATCGTGAATTCAGTCTATTTTGAATTACGATTTGTGTTTTATTATTTTTCGAATATCAAACCCCAATATTTTTTTGCTCGACTGAATTGATTTGATTAATTGGCGTTAAAAATTATATATTTATTATTTTTGTAAATAAATTTGTTGCTAAATAAATTGAATTTCAACAAAAACCAACCAAACAGCCAAAATGGGTCCCAGTCTAATTAGGCGATCCACTTGGGACCCAGTTGGACAATATTAATTATTCCTAATTAACATAAAAAGAGAATTTTCCATTAATATTATATCAATATTGCATTTTATTTACGTGCTGAACTTACAAATTTAATTTTCATGGAGAGTACACTTTTTTGTTTCTATAGGCGGAAATTAGTATTTTTGGATGAGATGGTGTAAGAATGAAATTGTCATATTCTTCTTCTGCCAACCTTACTTCAAACTGCTTTTTCGAAAAACATGCCTTGAAAGTATTATAAAAAGATGAGTTTGGCGGTCTTTATAAAAAAGTACTATTATTCACTTTCATCTTTACTTTGCATTTGTGCGATTGACGCGGTTGCTCCATACGCGTCCTCCAAAACAGCGAAAGCAACACTGAGCAACATGACCGACTGAGGGCGCTGGCATTGTTTCATACCGCGTTCTGATTGGTCAATATGAGACGACGAAAAAGCGCGGCTAATTTTAAAATGCATAGAACCCTAAATAGAGGAAATAGATTCAATACAAAATTTTTTTTTTTAACTAATGCCATATTTTGTTGAACAAATAGAAGTTTTCTTTTAGTCAACAAAAGCTTTGTTGAGCCCAAAAATAATTTTTTTTCGCATTAGAAACTTGAAAGTTTTCATTTCTGCAAAGTTTACACTTCAATAAAAAAATTTATCGACTTTTTTAAAAATCGGCTTTCACAGATCTCTTAAGAATTTATTTAGTCTCCGTTAGAAAAAAAATTTAATCGGCCGAAAGTATAAGCCGGAATATTATATTGAACATTTTTTCATCCAATGTTCACTCTATGCAGCGTCAACCCTGGCAAAGTGAAACGAAGCCATAACGAAGTGTCCGTATATAGATGCTTTTATTATATAACTTTTCACAACTAATAATTTGAATCAGCAAATTACACTTTTCTAAGATAGCACGCCCAGCTGGGGCCAAATTAGCGCTCAAAAACTATTTGCGCAAATTCTGGCACATTTCCAAACGGGTTTTACCTAAATAATTTCAACTCAATTAATTTTTCCTACAGAGAGCGTAGGCTTCTTCTTAAAAATTCGCAACTACTAAAACTGGATCTATTCTCATCAATAAAAAAAATAATAATAATCTGAAATTAGAAATTAAAAAAAAAATGTTTTGTTGAAACCATTCTTTTATTATTATACAAGAAAATTTGTTTCGGGATCTACAAGGTCTAAGCGTTACTTAAAAAAGGCAAAAATCCTGATTTTTATATGAGGATAATTTTTATTCCTAAATTTATTTCGTAACATGTAAATACTTGCATGTTCCCTTTATTAAGTCTAAAATAATTTTAAGCTTGAAATTTTGATTTTTCACGAAAAAAATTACAATTAAAAAATAACTGCAAAAACTTCCTTGACCATTTTTTGAGATTACGCAACAAATTTGGATTTCTTTATTCAAAAAGACAATAATTTTCGAAAATTTTTCTGTGTAAAAATTTTTTCTATTTCCTGTATCTTTTTAAGGAAATGAAAATTTCGGATATTCAAACAAATCGCCAACATTAATTTACAACATTTTAGAAATCTTCTTGCAAATTCTGAAAGAGCTTCAAAATAAAAAGTAAAATACCTTACTTAATAGGGGGAAAACAGCATTAAAAAAAAGGCATCAATTTTTTTTTGCAACACAACTTGTTTTCAAAAATGAAAAATTTGATATCCTATTATTTTATTGATCAATAAGGGTCAAAGTATAGGGTTCAAGGTTTTATTTTAGCCATTTTCCGAAATTTCTAGCCTTCTCGTTAGCATTCTATGCATTTCAAAAAAGAGTCAAATAAGTACTTTTTTTAAACACTTAGTTAGATGCGGCTCTCATAGAGCGAGACTCTTTTTTTTAGATTTAAAACACTTTCGCAGAAAACGTTAATTCATTCAGTAGGCAACCATCTCAAAATTTTAACAACTAACTTTTAGACCCTAGAGTAAGAAAGAGAGAAAATAGCGCGCCATACCATGGCGAAAGAAGGTACTCTGTGAAGTGTCGTGAGCAGTGACTTCAGCAAGGGGGCAAGACGAGTACAGGCTAGGGCCGTAAGTACAGCGCCAGTGAAGCTCGACGCGCGCATCTCCCTCCACCGGTTTTCTACCATCTCCAAGCGACTCCCAAGCAACCTAACCGTTAAAAGGGCGCGCACTGGCCCAAAACTTCAGTTGTTTGGGAGTTGGTAAACAGCACCCTTACGAAAAGCCCTACAGCCGCAAATCACTCTTGGGCGCCTACAGCTGGTAGCTACCCGTTGTGGGCTTTCTCGAAGCCATCATGGATTCTCTCTCCTGAAGTACACAAAAAGCACTTGTAAAATAAATTAAGCGAATAAATAAACTCCGCACTAAACGATTTCACCTTTCAATTGGTCACTCAAATTTTCCTCCCTCTCTTCTCCGTTTATGGGCCACCTGGCACACCAGCTTGCTCACTCTGCTAACCAGCTGTCATACCAGCGAGTTCAGCCGACTCACTAATTTCATCCATTCCGCACCTACTAACCAATAGAATTCGCTAACAAATTTCTTCCCAGTGGAGAAAGAATTTGAAATCAGGAATACCCGCTCAACTAGGACATCATACCACCTCCCTCACCATCCTTTTTCCAGATGACTCTTTCACCCGCTATCTCTTTCTATCGAATCAGATAGACATAACACGTCATCATTCCTCCTCCCACCAAACATTCCCTCTCACTCCCTTCTGTGGTTCTCCTAAATCTACTGTCCTTTTATATCTCATGAGATGAAAAATTTAACTATTAGGTTGAAAATTTGGCTTTTTGGTAGAAAATTAAAGTTCTTGGTTGAAAACCGAGCATTTTTGTTGAAGTTTCGTTTTCTGATGAAGGCAAAAAATTCATCATTATAGTTGAAAATTAATCTTTTTTTTTTACATTCACCACTTGTTTGAAAGTTGAACTCATTTGTTGAAAATTTACTTTTTTTGTTTAAAACTTATGATTTTAGTTCATAATTCATCTAGTTGGTGGGAAATTGATCTATTTTGATAAAAATTCGTTTTTTTTTGTTGAAAATTAATTTTTTCAAGCAAAAATTCAACTATTCCATTTTGCATTGAAAATTGATAATTTATTGAAAATTCATATTTTCGCGTTAAAAATTCAACGATTTTGTATAAAATTAATCTTTTTGACTCAAAAATTCAACAGTTTGGTGGAAACCCAAATTATTCGGTTGAAAATTAACTTTTTCTGTTGTTGAAAAATAATAATCTTGGATAAAGATTCAGTTATTTTGATAGAAAATTCAACCATTTAATTGAAAATTCATGTATTTGGTAGTAAATTGATCTTTTTTGGTAGGAAAAAAATGTTGCCTAAAATTTGAACCATTTTCTTGAAAATTCTATTTTTGTTTATGGTAGGATTTGGTTAAGAACTTATTTTTTCATGTTGAAGATTTATCATTTTAGTTTGAAATGCATTTCTTTTGTTAAGTACCAAATTTTTTGTTTCAATTTGTTTTTTTAAAAAAACTTAATATTTTTGGTTAAAAATTCAACTATTTATTTAAAAGATGAACTTATCTTTTGAAAATCCATTATTTTGGTTTAAAATTTATCATTTTAGTCAAAAATTCATCTCTTTGGTTGAAAATTCAAACATTTTGTTAAAAATTCGTTTTCGTGTGTAGAATGAAGTCCTTTTAACTGGAATTCAAATTGAAAATTTTCCTTTTGTAGTTGCAAATTCAACTATTTGGTTGAAAATTACCGTTTTTGTTTAAGATTAATATTTTTCGTTAAAAATTCAACTCATTTTGTAGAAAAATTAACTCTTTGATCAAATATCAAAAAATATTTAAAAATGTAACTCTTTGGTAGAAAATTACCTTTTTCATTGAAAAATCATCTTTTGGGTTTCAAAATTCCACTATTTTGTAAATAGTTAGTTTTTTTCACTTTAAAATTCAACAGTTTTGATGAAAGTTAATTTCTTTTAATTCACCTCTCTGGTTGCAAATTAATTATTGTACCCAAAAATTTCACTAATGCAATTCTGGTTGAAAATTGATCTCTTTTAGTTAAATATTCAACAACTTTGTTAAAAATCCTTCTTTTGCTAAAATATTAATTTTCTTCGTTGAAAATTTATCTGTCTATGTTGAAAATTCAACTATTTTGATAAAAATTCGTCTTTTTGCAAAATTCAACTGTTTTCGCAAAAAACTTATTTTTTCCTGAAAATTTAATTTTGTAATTTTCAATAAAAAATATAAATTTTCAATAAAAAATTAAATTATTAACTAAGAATGCAATTGTTATATTTTTAGTGAAAAAAAACTTAAGTGTAAAAACGAAACAATTTTTAAGAAAATAGTTAAGTTTTCAAACAAAAAGATGAATTTTCACAATAAAATGAACTAAAAATAAAATTCAACATTCAACCCAAAGCTCCATTTTGTAACCAAGAAGATAATTTTTTAAAAATGAAGTTAGTAAAATTTCCAATATTTTAAAAAAATATTTTTTAATATTTTTTAAAACATTTCTTTATAATATTTTTTAAATATTTTTTTTTAGTCACACAAATATTGAAATTACTTACAAGAAAAGAATTATTATCAGTTTGTTTATAAACTTATATAGATATAAATTTTATAATATTTTTGAAAAAATTGAAAAAGATTTTTGAATGTATCTGATGTGTCTAAAAAGAATCTAGAAAATTTAAAAAAATATTTATTTTACAGAATTTTACAAAATATTAGGAGAAATTCTAGCCTTTTTGAAAGATATTTAGGACCTATAGGAGTTTGAAAGAAATAAAAAATATTTGAATTTTCGCAAATGTTTCTAAGCTTGAAAATATTTCAAAATCTATTCAACACCTCTTAAATTCTTAAAAAGTATTCTTCGTTAACTTGATTTTTTCTTACAATTTTGAAAAATCATTCAAAATGTAAAAGATTGCCTTCAAATCTATTGAAATGTTTTGAAATCTTTTTCAATTTTCTCCTACATTTCATTTTTTGAAATAAAAAGTCATGAAAAATTTTCCCATAAATCTTAAGAAAATTCTTCTTTTTTCAATCCTTTCGAAATTGTTCAAGGTTCTAATATTTCTAAATAATTCAAATTTTCTGTGAAATTTTTGTTTAAATTCTGAAAAATTGTCTGAAAATCTTTCAGATTCTTCTTTGACAATTTCAAAAGTGTTTTAAAATCTTTTTAAATATTCTATTAAAATTAATTTTTCCTAGGAACCTAAAGAATTTTTTTAATTTTCTTGAAACCTTACTAAATCCCTTAAATATCTTATAAGTTTTTATTGTTTTTGAATCGTTTCCAAGCTTCTCTTAAACTTACTCAAATTTGTTCTAAAATTATGTATTATGGCAAAATTTCGCTTTAAAATATTTCACACTCTTTTTCAAAATTTTAGGAAATAATTTTAAATCTTTTGTAAACTTTTTCAATTTGCTCTTAGAATACATAAGGAAGAAAATTATTTGAAATTTTCCCATGAATCTTATAATATATTTTTTTCATTCTCTTGACGCCCTGCAAAATTGAGTTTTCCTAAAAAGTTTATAAATCCTGTAAAATTAAAAGAATAGTCTTGACGTCATCCCCCCCCCCATACACACATTTTGAAATATTCAGAACTCAACATCATTTTTAAAAATTAAACATAAACCATTTAAAATTTTCACAGAAATCTTAAAGAAAATGTAATCTCAAATTCTTTCAAAATATTAAGAAACTTCTAAATTTTTTTTTCGAATTCTTCAAATTAAGTTTTCCCCATAATTTCATTTTTGTTATCTCTTTGAAAATGTCAAAAAGTTTAGAAATAATAGTGTGGTAGCAAAATGTTAAGAACAAAATAAAATAATTTCCCAATATTAAACAATCCTTTACAATTTAAATGCTCTCTTCTATCAAGAGTGTTTAGAAACATTTAGAAATAAATTTTATGCTGAATTGAAATTATTTATTTGGAAATTTCGATATACAAAATTGATGGTGCAGAAAATTCATAAATCGTTATTAATAAATAAAGAACCTGAAAACAGCCACTAAAAGTTATGTACACCAGATTTTAAAGATTTTAAAACATTTAATGATTTCAAATGAATACAAATGATTTCAGAAGGATTTCACAATTATTTTAAAGATTTCATAAGAATGTCATAAAGAGTTTGAAAGAATGCAAGAGTTCCAAATATTTCAAAGATTTTAAAACATTTCGAAGATTTTAAACGATTTCAAATATTTCAATGATTTCAAACAAATACGAAAGTTTTCACAAAGATTTCAAAGATGTTAAACTTTTTCAAAAGGTTTCAACAAATTTGAGAAGATTTCAAAGATTTGATAAAAATTTCAAAAGATTTCAAACAATTATGCAAAGATTTCAGATTTCAAGTATTTTAAAGATTTCAAGGGTTTCAAATATTTTACAAAAATTTAAAAAGATTTCGCAGAATTATCAAGATTGTACAATGATTTGAAGTACTTCAAGAGCTTTGAACGAATTCACAAAGATTTCAAAAGATTTCACAAAGATTTCAAGGATTTTAAAGATGACTTATGTTAGCAAAAAATTAAGAATTTGTTTATTTATGGTTCTGCTTTCTTTAAAAATTTTTGGCTGATAAAAAATGAAATGGCTCATTTTTTACATCTATAACAAACGGTTATTTCATTATTTGATGTAAAAAAGGAGACCTGGAAAAGCTTGACTTCTTGACTCTGGTTAAAAGTTGAACTACTTTGTTAAAAAATTGAATTTTTTGGTTGAAGGTATTGGTTGAATTTTTTTAAAACTGAAAATGTAACTATTCTAGTAGAAAATTCATCTATTTGGTTGAAAAATTAATTATTTTGTTAAAAATGTAATTATTTTGTTGAAAATTCAACTCTGATTAAAAATTCAACTATTTTGGTGAAAAATTATTTTCTTAAAAATTTAACTATTTTATTGAAAATCCAACTATATTGTGGTAGAAAATTAAATTTTTGTTAAAATTTGTACTGTTTTTTTTTCTTCATAAAATTTGTCTTTTTGGTTTAAAAAATTCTTTGGTTTGAGGATTCAACTATTTTGTTTAAAATTGGTCTTTTTTAGGTGAAATCAACTGTTTTTATTTAAAACTAAAATGGTGTTCAACTGAAATATCTAAAATTATATTATTTTGTTGAAAATTCATTTTTTTTAAAATTCATTTGGTTAACCGAAAATTTAATTTCTCCATTTCTGGTAGAAAATACGTAACTGAAGATTGCAACGTTTATAAACGAAAATAAATTTTTGGTTCTTAATTTTCCGTAT
>JAWWEA010023294.1:0-10744 GCA_035222095.1 Andricus quercuspetiolicola | reverse complement strand
AAAAAACAGAAGGTAACCTTTACATTGATTTCCGACGAAAGATTATTTGCAGCAAAAATTAACTTCATAGGATAAACTTTACACAAATATCGTTTAAACTTTCTTTTGTTTTTCCATGACAAACACATGTATTTTGAAAGACGCGAAGTTGTCGGAACAAAACTTTACCGCTCTAAAAAGTTTCCTGCAACAAATTTTATTCTTAGTTTTTTCTGTGATTTACTAATGTCAAAATACGACCTCATAAACATGAAAGATGGATGCGCATTTTAAGATTCAGTAAATAATAATAATTGAAATCACGCGTATGGTTTCAAACACGAACAGTTATGTATTATCTAAATTCTTTCTGAAGTTTTTTTCCTGTCTTGAATTATAGAAATGATTAGTATAAGATTGCTAATTCGATAGTGGAAAACTACTGATTGCTTTATGAAAATGTATGAATTTATTTAGGTTTGCAATATATTATTCAAAGAGGGTTACAGAAGCTGAAAACATAACAAATAGAAAAGTTCAATAAAATAATACGATTGTGTGAAATTTTCAGCTTTATTAAAACAATGAGAAGGCAATATTGTGGAACTCGTATATAGGATACGTCACTTCCACCAACATGTGTTCATAAGTAATCCCTTCAAAATGAAAATACATGCATTAGTCACACACTTAATCTACTTCACCTTACTTTATTTCTGTTTAGAAAAAGTAAGTGAAAGTAAGGCAATATATAACATGTATATTGAATTAAAAAACATATCAGTTTAATCCTAATAAGTATTCAGTTGAAACAAATTACGCCAAACATTTATCATTATAATACGTATTTGTTTCAGAGAAATGGATATGCATTTATCTTCGTGAAATATTTCTTTGCGGGAAGAAATATTGTTTGGAATGGTCTCCTTATTCTATACTGAAAGAAAAATTTCCTGCAACTCAGAAAATTAATGTTGATTTGTTATAAATAATTTAATTTAAATAATAAATTTGAAACATTTTCTGTGACTGAAGAAATAAATATTTATGTGGGCATATTATTTTATTCATCTACAGAAATAATTCATTGGTATAAAACCATCAACTCTTCATATCAAATAAATATATTTTTAGATTAGTTAATATTCTTTTGAATTGAATATTTATTCCTTTTATTTGAAAAAATCTAGAAATTTGAGTTAAATTTCCAACAAAAAATGGAAAAGGTAAATTTTTCGTTTGGAAAATTAATTTTTCAACAAGAAAAAATGCCAACAAAATAGATATATTTAAAACCAAATAAAATAATTTCCTACCAAAAAAATCGGTTTTTTAACAAGCTACATGGATTTTCTACCAAACTGTTAAATTTTGATGCCAAGAAGAGGAATTTTCTGCAAAGAAGTTCAATTTCCAACCAAAAAAGATCTATTCTTAACGAAAAACTTAACTATTGATTTTTCATCCGAGAATAATATTAACCAAAATAGAAGGTAAAATAATTAAAATATACCTTAAAGAAAAGAAAACACTAACTTTCAACAAAATACTTGAACTTTCGAACGAAGCGAGAATTGTTTAAATAAAATGATTAATCTTCATCAGGAAAAAAAATGTAACAAAGTAATGCAACTTTCAACGAAGAAGTTGAATTTTTCATCAAAGAAGATTATTTTGGAAATAAAATGATAAATCTTCGAGAATAATTAAATGGATTTTCAAGAAAAGAGTTTAACATTGAACCAAGCAATTAAGTTCACAACCAGATAGTTTAATTTCTGATCAAGAAGATTAATTCTCTACCAAAGAGGAAGAATTTTCAACGAGATATGGGAATTTTTAACCAAAGAAATGAATTTTCAACTAAAGTAATGAAAGTCTGGAAATGTTCAACTTTGCACGGGATATTGTTATGTATTTTCATTATTGTAAACATTTATATTAATATCAAAATCAAAAATTAAATTAATTTGTTCCGTCTTTTTATATGTAGATTATTTCAAAAATTAATAAATTTTTTATGATAAAAACTAAAGTTATTTTTTACCATTATAAGCAATTTATTATTTATTCGTTACAATAAGTTTTTAAAATAATTTGTGAAAAATTAATAAATTAAAAGATATAAGGAAGATAAATATTTATTTCTTTTAGTAATACAGAAAAAATGTGCAGCGGCATCATAAAATAGAAAATGACTTTTTCCGGATATCTCCCGTCTACGGGAGATATGGACTCACCTCAGGCTGTTTACGATGAAGCGGGAAGTAGGAAGAGTGGGGGGTGTCTGTCTAGAGTGGTACGCTTACTACTGATGTGCCACTTCTTTCGTGACGCCTGTTTTTGATAATTTCAATGTTATGAACTTAAACTACTTTTTGCTTAGTGTCTTCCAATTGAAAATTTATTTAAATCGTAACCGTGTAATATAATAAATGTTTCCTCAAATTCATTGTGAACGTTTTGCAAACACAATTTTTCAATTTAAAAGAATTCCAATTCTATATTGTTTCAAATTAAAATTCGAATTACTTAAATTAAAATGTATGCTTAAATTCAGAAGATAAAAATTTTGAGAATAAAATTTCACAGGTTTTAAAAATGAAGTTTGACTAGCGACTAAAAAAATTTCATTTAAAAAAAATGGACCTCCTCTAGAAATATAAGAATGCTGAATAGGAAAAAAAATATTTTCAAAGCCTCAGGGATAATTTAACTATTCGAAAAAAATACTTGAAAAAAATGTAGACAATCGGAAAAAAATCGAAAAACTACTGGGTGACCCCAAGTGTCCTTTGAGGTTTAAAGATGGCAATGTCATAGTGTGACAGACATTTGTTTACTGAAAATTCGAAAAAAATGCTAAAGATTTAAGAAAATTATTACTACGTTAAAATTTAAGGCATTTGTTAAAAATCTCCTTTTTTGGGTAAAAATTAACTGTTTAATTGAAAAATGATATCTTTAGGTTGAAAATTTCACAGTTTTGCATAAAGTTCATCTTTTTGAGTTGAAACTTCAACAATTTGGTTAAAAATTCAACCACTATGTTAAAATCTTGAGTACTTTGTTAAAAATGATTTTTGTTGGTGAGGAATCATAATTGTAGTTCAAGATTTACCTCTTTGGTTAAAAAATTATCTTTTTTGGTAGAAAATTAATCTTCCGGATTAAAGATATCTCTTCTTGCTTGAAAATTCAATTTTTTGCTTCAAAATTCATCGTATTTATTGGAAACACAATAACTATATTAATTTCATTTGAAAAAATCTTCTCATCGCGCTCTGAGCGCGCGGCTGACTTCGCTCGCAAGCGTGAGCCCTCCTAGGGCGCGCCCCTCTTGGATCTCGCGCTTTGCGTTCAATAATGTATTTACATCGCGCTACGCGCTCGGTCATTGTATATCCATTTTCTGCTCAGGACTTTTGAAATTAAAAGTCGAATCATCGACAACTGGAATTTAGTGATTGTGAATTATCTTTTGTTAAAGCTCTTTCGGCTTTAACAAACACATTCTCACCACGTGTTACGTGAGAAAAAAAGGTAAGAAGCTAATTTTCAGATATAATTTAGAAAGAATGTCGCTATCAAATATTTTATTGTACCTTTTGTAGCTTATGTTGTTTGTCCAAAAATTTTCTTTTCTTTTTTTAACTGCCGTCTTTTTACCTTATTTTTAGTTTTTTAAAAAATGTTAATCCACGTATCTTCCTTTGTTAGGGTCCGTAACTTCAACCCCTCCCCCCCTGCTATATAATGTAATTTTTGCGAACTGAATTTTTTTCGTGAATTTGTTTAAGGGTTATCCGAAAAAAACGTAAGACGATTTGGTGATGAGGGGGGCTTTTCTCAAATCTTACTGCTCCCTATGAAATAATAAAGCAGTTCGAATATCAAACAACCGAATGCGAGTTTTCATCCAAAAAAGTTGAATTGAACCTAAAAAGTCAAATTCTCATCAAACTACTTTAATCCTCAAAAATAAAGATTTTACAATGAATAGGCAAACAAAAATTCATCCAAAATGTAGAATTTGCAAGTCAAAAAAGATGAACCTTCAACCTAGAAAATTATTTTATAATATAAAAGACAAATTTTCAACAAAATACATAAATTTTCAACCAAATGGTTGCATTTTTCAACCAAAAAGATCAATTTTCAACCAAAAACAGAACAGTTAGATTTTTAATTGAAAATATTAATTCCAAATATCAAAAATTAATTTTTTACAAAACAGTTGAATTCTCTATAAGAAAGACGAATTTTCTATACAAAACAGTTGAATCTTCAACCCAAGAATATATAGTTTCAACAAAAAAGCTAATTTTCAATCAAACAGTTAAATTTTAAGTTATAAAAATTAGTTTTCAACTCAAAAATGAAATTTTCGACAACATACATAAATTTTTAACCAAACAGTTGAATTTTCAACCAATTAGATTATTTTTCTATAAAAAAAAGAACAACAAATTATCAACAAGTTACATAAATTTTCGACCAAATAGTTATCCTTTAGAATTAACAAAAAATGGAATAGCTAAATTTTCGTTTGTAAAAATTATTTTTCAATAATAAAAAACAAATTTTTATAAAACAGTTGAATTTCCTGCCACATTGTTGAATTTTTCAGCAACTTGTTGAATTTCCAAGACAAAAATACAAATTTTCTATACCAAGCAGTTGGATTTTCAAACCGAAAATATGACTTCTCAACAAAAAAGTTCATTTTCAGTAAATTAGTTATATTTTTCAGTTAAAAAAATTGATTTTTACATTAAAAAAAGAGAGTTCCTACAAAGTAGTTCAATGTTCAACCAAAGAGATGAATTTTTAATCAAAAATGTAATGCATAGTTCTTATTTAAAAATATAATTTTTAATAAAAAAAACACTTCAATTTAACCACAAAAGACGAATTTCGAACAAACTAGTTGAATCATCAATCAAGACAGATTAATTTTCTACTAAGCGATTGCTTATTCAGTTAAAAATTGACGTTCTACTAGAAAATACGCATTTTCAACCAAATAGTTGAATTTTCACTCAAAAAAGGTGAAATGTCAACCAAAAAATAGACTTATTGAATTTTCATTTCAAAAAAATCATTTTCAATATACAAAAGTGCAGTTTTTACAAAACAGTCGAATTTTCAACCCGTAAATACGAATTTCCAAACAAAAAGAATACATTTTCGACCAACTTTTCAACCCGAAAATAAGCACTTTTAATTAAGAAGTTGATCTCTGAGCAAAGCATGTATTATTGGCAATTCCAATCAAAAAGTTTATAATTTAAAATTAAAAGAAATAGAATTAGACCTTGAAGACAAATTTGTTACCAAATAGTTGAATCCTTAGGAAACGGTTGCACTTTTAACCAAAAAGGATGAAATTTCAACCAATGAGAATAATGTTTTAACGAAAAAAATTAATTTCCAACAAAACACATGAATTTTCAATCAAATAGATGAATTTTCAACTAAAAGAGTTCAATTTTCAATCAAGAATATCAATTTTTAACCAAAAATGGAATAGTTACATTTTTAGTTGGGAAGAGTATTTCTTAATAAAAAAAAAATTAAACAAAACATTTGAAGTATCAAATCTATGGATTTTTAACTAAATCATGAACCTCGAACAAAAAATTTAAACAAGAGAGTTTAAAATTGAACCCAAAAGATGATTTGATATCCAAGTAGATTAAATTTCTAAAAATGTAATAGTTGAATTTTTAACCAAACACCCTAAAGGCTTTGCGCAATTAATGCACTTTCTTCACTTTTCACAATTGAGCAATTTTTGAAATGAATAGCACTATCAATCGCGCGCTACGAGCGCGTTAAATATTTTGATTTGAGGAGAAAAATAATTTTTAATGATAAATGAAAAATTCGAATAACTGTTTATTTGTTAAAAGATTCAAAACACCTAAGTTTGAGCCTAAATTAGATTTTAGGAAAGTATTATCTTTTTTTTTTGTTGAGTTATATAATTATAATTCCCTTAAGATTTTTAAGAAAATTCAAAAAGAGTTTGAAAGATTTCAGATCTATTGAAAGAGAATCTAGACACTGCAGAAGATAATTTTTTTATTTTATAGAATTTTACCAATATCTAGTAAAAATTAGGGTTTGTTCATACGTATACAAAATTTTATAAGAAGGACGCACAAAATTCCGGAAGATAAATTTTTTATGTCATCTAACTCACGACTTTGGTTGAGATTGCGCATTTTCAAAAAAATAAGTTTGTAAATTTTTTATACTTTGGAACGTCGTAACTATACAGAATAATGTAAAAACTGAAAAGAGTACTCAAATACAAATTATCAAACTCACGACTTTTGTAGCGATTGGAAATTTTTTAAAAAACAAGTTGACAACTTCTTCTATATTTCGGAATTATACATCGTTACTTTGCCGAATAATCTCCAGTTAGAAAACATGAGGGACTTTGGTACTCTGTCCTTTGCTTCAGCGGTTTTACTCAACTATGTTGGTAAATATACATTAATTATCAGATTATTTAAGAACATAAAAATGGGAGAATTTTAAAATGAAAATCGTTAAAATTGTAAGAAACAAAAATTCTAGCGCCATAGACTTAAAGCACAGTAGAAAAAATATACATTTTTCACTCACCCTGAAATTCAGAATTTTTTAACATTTCGTTGGTCCTAGAAAGTTGTAAATTTTCCCAAAGCGGAAGTCGGAACTAGAAAAATCTTAAGAAATACTTTAAGAAAAAAAAGATAATTTCCAGAGTTGAATATTCGTTTTTTTGCTTCCAGCAATTTTTTTAACTGAAAATTTTAATATTCCGGTTAAAGATTCATACTTATATTTGAAAATCCATCTCTTTGTTTAAAGATCCAATTATTTTTGGTACACAAAATCAAAGATATTTCTTTCTTGTTGGAAATTCATCTTTTTTGGCTAAAAATTGTATTATTTGTTTGAAAATTCATATATTTGGTCAGAAAATGATTCCTTTCGGTTAATAATTAAACTTTTTTGTTAAAAGCTCGTCTTTTCGGGTTGAAAATTCAACTATTTGGTTGAAAATTCACTTTTTTATTGATAATTTATATTGACGGATTAAAAATTTCAATGTTTCATAGGAAATTCACATTTGTTGATTCAAAATTGAACATATTCGGTAGATTTTTTCTCTCTCTTGATTGAAAAATCTTTCTTGATGAATTTTGCGAAATTTATCTATTCGTTTTAAAATTTATGTATTTGATTGAAAATTAGTCTTATTTGATTGAAAATTAATATTCTTGGTTTAAAATCTAATATTTTTAATGAAACTTCAACCAATCGGTCGGATTTTACAACAGAAAAGATTAAAATTCAACCCAATAATTGAATTTACAAGACAAAAATACGAGTTTTTTAAAAGACAGTTGAATTATCAACCAGAAAAGTCGAATCTTCATCAAAAAAGATCATTTTCAATAAATAAAGATGAATTTTGAACCAAGTAGTTAAAATAAAGAAAAATTAGTTTTCAAGAAAAAAAGATAACTTTTCCTTCATAAAAGATAAAATTTTCAAACATAAGGACAAATTCTCTATCGAAAAAAATGATTGCTCAACAAACCAGTTGAATTTTCGAACAAAAAAGACGACTTTTGAACAAAATAATTGAATTTTCAACAAAATAGTTAAATTTTCAACCAAATAGTCGAATTTCTGACTGAAAATAATGAAAAAGATGCACGATCCGAGTCCTGAGTATTAGGGTTGGCTAAAAACTGTTTTGTATAGAACAAGAATTTAAAAAAAATTTTTGTTGGTATTTTTTTTTAATATGAATAACTTTAAAAGGAATAAAGTGAGAAAAAATATTTTTGTCAGAAAAGAATGTTTCAAAAGATAGCACTAAAGAGACACGAACATATTAAGTTTCAAACAAATTTTTTTTCTATTTTTTACGGAACATGTGTAAACGGATTTTTACGGATCCTATGTGAAAATGGCTCATGTTTCTTGATCTGTGAAAAATAGGAAAAAAATTTGTTTGATACTTAAATATACGTACATCTTTTCTTAGTTTATTAAAGAGAGCAACAAAAAATTATTTCTTTTTGTTGAAGGTTTTTACCAAAAGACGAATTTCCGACAAAACATATGAATTTTAACCTAATAGTTAAATTTTCAACTTTGGAAGAAAATTTTTCACACAGCTTTATTCAACGAAAAGAGATGAATTTTCAATAAAAAAGATTAATTTCTAACCAAATTTCAACAAATTCAACTGTTTTGATTGATTGGAAAATCCTTTTTGGTTCAAAATTCAAATATTTTTGTATAAAATTGAACTATTCGGTTGGAAATCGAATTTTTTGGAGAAAATTTAACCACTTGGTTAAAACTTGAACTAATTTGTTAAAAATGATTTTTCTGTAAAGATTTATTATCCTAGTTGGAAATCTATCTCTTTGGTTGGGAATGTACCTATTTTTTATTAAAAATACAAATTTTTGGTAGGTCAAATATAAAATATAATAATTTTTGTTAAGAATTCATATTCCTTGTTGAAAATCTATTATTTGGTTAAAAAGTCGTCATTTTGGGTTAAGGATATAACTATTTTGTTGTGAAGTTGTTTTTTCTTCTGGTTAAAAATTAACTTTTTCGTGAAAATTTCAGCTAATTCGTAGACAATTCGTCTTTTTGGCTTCAAAATTTAAGAATTTAGTAGAATATTCAACTATTTGGTTCAAAATCCAACTATTTTGTAAAAGATTCATCTTCTCTGTTGAAAAATTCAACAATTTCGTAAAAATTCATATTTTTGCCCTAAAAATTCAACAATTTGATGAAAAAATCCACTATTTTGTTTAAAATTCGTCTTTTCTGGATAAATTCAATTGTTTTTCGTTTAAAATGAAAATTTTTTGGTGTTGAGATATCAAATATTACTTTATCTTTTTTGGCAGAAAATTAATCTTCTGGATTGAAGATAGCTCTTTTTGCTTAAAAATTCAATTTTTTTGGTTCAAAATTCGTCTTATTTGTTGGAAACGCAATAACTATGTTAATTAATTTTAAAAAATCTGTTCATCGCGCGCTAGTTTGTGGGCGCATGGCGCGCACCTCTTGGATCTCGCGCTTTGCGCTCGATAATGTATTTACATCATGCTAAGCGCTCAATAATTGTACATCCCTTACTTTTTTGCATGGTACTTTTAAAATTAAAGGTCAAACCATCGGCAACTGGAATTTAGTGGTTGCGAATTCTCTTTTGTTAAAGCTCTTTCGGCTTTAATGAACATATTCTCACCCCGTCTCTCGTGAGAAAAAACGGTTGAAAGAAAATTCCTCGATATGACTTGAAAATAATTTTGTTATTAAATATTTTATTGTACGTTGTGTCTTTTCATACCAAAATTTAATTTATTTACTTGTGATCTCATTTTTCATGATTAAAACAAAAACTACGCGTCTTATTATAAAATGATGAACAACAAAGTTGTAGCTCTTTTGCGGGTGAACAGATTTTGTCTATGTATTTTTACGTAGCTCGTGTAGTTTGTCAAAAAATTTCATTTTTTCATTTTTAATGTTGTTTTTTACAAACAAAACAAAAACTACGCGTTAAATTAAAAAGTAAATAATGACGAATTTTTAGACTTATTTTGCGTGCACAGTTCTAGTCTGTTCATCTTTTCTTGTATCTTGCATAGTAAGACCGAAGAGTTGAATTTTTTATAATTTTTTGTTAGATCAAACTTTGAATCTTAGATTTTTTTTAAATTCAAAAGGTTGTCATAATAATCTTGTAGCGCTTTCAAAAAGCAACGTTTTTCCTTACCATAATTTTTTTCATGTCGTGCGTTGTTTCACTTAAAATGTTCATTTTCGATTTTTTTTTTAGAATTTAACAATGCTATAAATCTAATAATTTTATTTTTATCGGAAAAAGTCGTCAATGTAATTGGAAAGAATAAAGATTAATTGATACATGTCGAAAAGAAGAAAAAATCTTTTTGTATAAAATTTTAATGTTTTTAAATAATGTAAAAATAATTTTTAATGATATATCTCATTATTTTTTAAAAATTGGACATATTAACGAAAAATGTAATTTGTCAAATAAACAATTCGTGTAGGTTTAAAATCGATTCCAGAATCAAGAATATCTTCGCTTTAGAGTTTGATTAAAATCCTCAATAGATTAGTTTGTGAATGGTCAAATCAAAATTTGTAAATTTTTTATTACTTTTTTTTACGGAAAAAAAGTAAGGCGAAATATTGTCGTTATAATTCTTGCAAGAAAAACATTATTTTAAATCTTTAGGGATTAAGTTGTAAACACACTATTTTCGTTGTAGTGACTTACTCTATTTTAACACTTTTTAAAATATTGCCATCACATTATTTCTATAAAGCCGAAAATCTTTCAAAATCGCGTTTTTTTAATTAAACCTGGACAAATTTTCTTAAGCACATTTTATATAAGATGATCAGTAGATTCACAGAATTCACGGAATTTACAGAATTCATGGAATTCACAGCATTCATGGAATTCACAGAATTCATGGAATTTACAGAATTCATGGAATTCACAGAATTCATGGAATTCACAAAATTCATGGAATTCACAGAATTCATGGAATTCACAGAATTCATGCAATTCACAGTATTCATGGAATTCAGAGAATTCATGGAATTCACAGAACTCATGGAATTCACAGAATTCACAGAATTCATGGAGTACGCAGAATTCATAGGATTCACAAAATTCGTGGAATTCACA
>JAWWEA010023162.1:0-10746 GCA_035222095.1 Andricus quercuspetiolicola | reverse complement strand
AAAAGACGATTCTAAATATTTCAGGGCTTTTTCAAAGGGCACTCTGAAAAGATTAAAAAAATGTCTAGGAATTTCCTTGGACATGACTGATTTAAATGAATTTGAAAAATTTGCATGGGGTATTAAAAAGTTTCCTGGAATTTTTGAAGATATGGAACGATTTCGTAGGGCCTATTATGATATCTCAAAAAACCAAAATGATTTTATAAGATTTCAGAGGATTTCAATGATTTTGAAGGATTTTGAAAGCTTATAAGGTACTTTGATAAATTTTCCAGGATTTCAGGTAATATTATCAGATTTCATGTAATTTTAAGGGATATTATAATGTGTCATTAGATTTCTAAGAATTTATTCAAAAGAATTCATGGATTTTGTATGATTTCTAAAACATTTTTAAATATTTCAAGGTATTATTAAAGATTTAAAAGAATTTGAAAAATGTAAGGATGTTGTAAAAGATTCTAAGGAATTCTAAATCATTTCAAAGAATTTAAAAGACTTTTGGTATTCTTAAAAACCAAAGGAATTTCTATGAGCTTCAATAAGTATTAAGGCATTTCGAGAGACCTTAAAGGATTTGAAATATCTAAGGGTATTTTAAAAAATTTCAAGGGATTTTCAAGAACTTTGAAAAGTTTAAAGTGATTTCAAGAGCTTTCAAAGATTGTAAAACATTTTAGGGAATTTTACAACATTCAAGAGTAATTTATAATTACAATTTTTGAATTATATGAAATTTTTTGTATTGATTTTTTATTTTATCATATTTTAAACAATTTTAAGGGATTTCATAACATTTCCGATGATTACTCTGCCTTTAAAAAATTTTAAAAGCTCTGAAGGTTTTTGAATAAATTTCAACGTTTTTAAAGAAATATCGTTACATTTTGTATAATTTCACGAGATTTCATTTCGAATTCACTCTGAATTCTTATCAATTCTTTTAAATCCTGCAGAAATCTCTGGACGTTTTTAAAATTCACGTGAATTCTTCAAAATTTATTTAATTCTACTTAGCTCAATGTATTTTTTCATTTCTTTTTAGTATTTTGTTTAATTCATCTTGAAGTTTTTGAAATTGCTAGGATACTTAGGCATTTCATCACATTTTTTTAAGTTTCCTAGCATTTTTCGATACTCATTTCGAACTTACTGAATTCAATGCATTTTTTCATATTTTTGATTTGTTCTTAATTCACTTATATTTTGTTCAATGTATCTTCAATTTTGATAAATTTTTTCGAATTTTTTTCATTTCTCTCAAATTTCATTAAATTTACTCCAATTTGACTGAATCCTTTAGCAGAGAAAATTGATCACGTCACGTAAAGATTGTAAGCAAAATGTGGTTGACACCCCCAAACGTCACGTTGCATTAAATTCCTTAGAAACGTAAGGAAGACAATTTTTGTATTTCTTTTTGCATTTAACAATACTTTTGCAAATACATCGGAAAAATTGTTGATTTTAACGATATATTTTTTTTATCTCTGAACGAAAGCTCTTGAATATATAATTCTTAGCCAGAAATAATGAAAACAGACTTAGAAATTACAAGTATTGCTTTACAAATTGTATTTAATTTTTCTAATCAATTTATTTAAACAAATGCAACAGTGTATCAGTACGTTCTGGAAAAAATTATTTTGTTTTAAGAGATACTTGAATTATTTAAGGACATTTAAAGTTTAAATCCCTCATTTGAACTCGAGGAAAACCTGTAGGCCATTGTTCTAGAATCTAGTACATACATCCCATATCCATCCTATACTCCGTATACCTGGTTATACACAATCAATTTCGGGAAATTCCTCCTTTTATGGTCTATTACTCTATAAAGTCTATTGTAAGAAAAGCCAAGAGAAGAATGGATGGATAAGTAGGAGTGAGCCGAAAATAACGTAAATAAGAATTGCATATTATTACAGTTGAATCATTAAAATATATCAAGAAAGAATCTAGAAAAGCTTGAAGCCTTTTTTTTATTTTACAGGATTTTACAGAATATTAGAAAAATCTGAATTTTGGAAGTTTGGAAGAAATTAAAAAATATTTTATAAACTTTCGAAAATCTTTCACGGTCTTAAAATATGTTTGACCTCTCATAAACTTTTTAAATTTTAAAGTATCTTTTGAAATTATATTAGTTTATCCTAACATTTTTAAAAATTATGAAAAATTGCTTTGAAATCTTCCAGATTTTTTTTGAGAATTTTGGAAATGTTTTCAAATGTTTAAAAATTATTTTCAATATTATTTTAAAATACATTTCTTAAAATGAAAAATTATTAAAAATTTTTCTAGGAATGTAGAGAAAATTTTTTTATTCTTTCGAAACCTTTCAAAACTTTTGTAAATTTTCTTTTTTCAAAATATTCAAAGCTCTAAACTTGTAATTTTGTTCCCAAATATTTAGAAATCTACATTTTTTAAAAATTTTGTTGAAATAATCTAAAATTTTTAATTATTTTTAAACCTTTTCAAAACATTGAAACTTTCTAGGAAAATATCTGCTAAAATGATTCAAATATTTTCTACATTTTTCTTAAATCTGCATAACTAAAATAATTATCTTACAATCTTCAGGATTTTTTCTTGACAATTTATAAATGTTTCGAAACCTTTTTTAAATATTCTCTTAAAATAAATTTCTGAATAAAAAATAATTTTTAATTTTCCTATAAATCTTAAGAAAATTACTTTTATGTACATGAACTTCCAATCAAATAGACTTTTCAATTAAAAATAATTGACTTTCAATAAAAGATATTTCCATTTTCTTATTGGGTTCTGATAATTCAGTTCGCATTAAAGTGAAAAGACGAAAAAAGGGGAAGTTTCTTGAGAGCAGGGGTGAAAGAGGAATTCTTTAAAGAAGGATCAAAGAGGGTAATAGGGAAAAAATATGAGGTCTATATTTAGATGATTGACATATAAAATAAAATCACTTGATGTTGACAACTGCCCTTTGTATCTCTCGACAGTGTTGTTCTTTTTTAAATATTTAAATAAAAAATCAAAAAGAGTTGACACGAAGTTAACCTTGGCCAATTTTAAAAACTGAAAAAAGTGGAGTACGTTCCTACTGTTTTTAATTTCTGAGCTTTTAATATGAATTTTTAAGTAAAACTTCCTTAGCTTAATACTGTTCTTGATATTTCAAGCAATATTTATCGTGTTTTCTGAAAACAAAAAAATATTTTTGAATTTTATTGTTCAATTAGTGCCGTGATTGGAAAAAATCGTGTAATCTATTGTCCAGATTCATACATATACAGTTTATGTATAAAAAAAGATGGAACTTCGACAAAAAATAGAATAGCTGAATTTTTGGTGAAAAAATTAATATTCAATAGAAAAATCGAATTTTCAAGAGAATACTCGATTTTTCAAGCAAAAAATAATTTCCAACCAAAAAGATAAATTTCCAATCAAGAAGAATAATTTTCTACCAGTTAAGACAAAATGAAGAAAATTTGCAACAAAAACAAAATTTTCAACTAAACTAGTACAATCTTTAACCAAAACAGAATGATCATCAAGTCAAAAAGTGAAATTTTCATGAAAATTTACGCCCGAGAAAGATTTTTTATTCAATAAAGAAAGAAAAATTGATCCGAAACGTTGAATTTTCAAGACAAAAAGACGAATTTTCTACAAAACAGTTAAGTTTTCAATAGCAAAGTGTAAATTATTAATGAAAAAGTTAACTTTAAACAGAAAGATTGAATTTTTAAGCAAAAAAAAGATGTTGAATGTTTTTAGAAAGATAAGCAGAATTCCGAGCAGCGACTCGGAAAATTATCAAACTCACTACTTCGGCCAAGATTGGAAAATTTGTCATATTTTTGTATTCATGATATCAAATCTTTCTGCATATATATGAAAATAAAGACGAACAGAAATAATCGATAATAAACCTTAAAATCAATCCTGTTAAATAATAAGCCGAGTCTAAACGTTCAGACTTAAATAATAAGCTGCGTAATAATTTTAAAACATTCTTAGAAGGTTTAAAAGTCTTGCTACATTCAAAAATAACTTGGAATGTTGTCGAAATTGCCAAAAATGTTTGAAATATTGTAGATTTTTAAAGACTTCAAAAATACTTTCAAATTATTATGAAATTCTGATCTATGGACAAAGTTCAAATGATTTTTTATTTTGAAATACGAACTCTAAGAGAAAATTAAAAGAGATTTAAAAGTATTTCAAATGGCTTTCTAAAATCTTGAATAAGAATCCAAAAGAGTTTAGGGCTAAATTTTAGAAAAAATTTCAGTAAGCTTAGGAAAATTAAGAATTAGAAAGACAAAAGGAACTTTGAAAGTTTGAAAGGATTCAAAAATAATTAAAATTTTTTTAATGTTTCAGGAGAATAAAAACATTTTCTTAAGATCCTAGAATATGTTTAAAAAATTTTAAAAACAATTAAGGGAGTATTTAAACATATTTGAAGACATTTAAAGAAAGTTTAAAAAATTATTCTTTACGATTTTATGGTAGTTTAAAAAAAAATTCCAACAGATAGGTATTTAAAGATTTATAAGTTTTGAAAAGATTTCAACAAAAATTAAAACAAGACGTCAATTTTGGAAGATTACACCAAAATTTCGAATATTTTTAAGATTCTCAAAAGTTTTCAATCGAATGAATAAATTTTCTTAAAATTCAGAATTAAATTAATTTTTTTTTATTTCCAAAATTAATTTCAAGAGAATATTTAACAAGATTTTAAAACATTAAAAAATATTTCCAAAATTCTTTTAAAAAATCCAGTTGATTTTAATGCAATTTTTTAAATTATGCATCTTTTTTGGAAAATAGTAGGAAAAATTCGAATCATGTTAAAAGATATTTAAAAATAATAATATTAAAAAAAATTATTTCAAAATTTCTTTGGTCAATTTTTGCAATTTTTAAAAAATTTTATAATAAGTTCGAATAATTTTGCAAGATATTTCAAAGGTTTAGAAGTTCTGAAAGATTAAAAAAAATTCCAACCTGAAAAGAGAAGAGAAAGTTCAAAGAGGTTTCAAAATATTTCAAAGAACCTTCTAAAATTTCAAAAAAGAGTAAAGAAGATTTTAGTGGAAAATTTGAGAAAAATTCGAAGAGATATTTAGAAGCTTTGAAAGGATTCAAAAATAATTTAAAACTTGTATAAGTTTCACGAGAAAAAAAGCATATTCTTCCATTCCTAGGAGATATTCAAATTATTTTTTTTAAATGATTCTAAGAAAATATTTAAAAAGGTTTCAAGATATTTAAAGAAGTGCCAAAAAAGATTCTGGAAGATTTTATGGTATTTCAAATGCCTTTAGGTTAAAAAGCAAACATATTACATTTTCTTACTCTTGGTTCTTACCAATTTTTAAAAATTAATTGAATTTTAATAAGACATGGATTATTTTTTTCAAGCAAAGCATTCTCTAGAACTCTGTTGGTTCTAATTTTGAAATCAAATTTCTCAAACAATTATATTTGCAGAAAACATTTCTTAAACATGAAAAAAGCTTTAAAATATTTAAAGAAACATATCATAACTTTTCTCTCACGGAGGAAAAAAAATTTTCATTGTGTTTGTAACGTTTTAAAATCACGAGAAAGATCCAAAATTCAAAGTTTCCTGGGTCACGAAAATTTTTTCTTTCAAGAAAGCAAAATGACAACTTGTTTCTTTGGTTTAAGATAAAAAAATCTTAGATTCTACATATTAAACTTTTTTCAAAAAGTGTGCATAATACTTTATTTTACATTAATTTAAAAAAACATGTATTTTTCACATTTTCAAAAAATTATAAACTGAGTGAAAATTTTTTGTTTTTAGTTTCAAAATTTTTATTCTTGTTCACTAATGAAAACTGTATGCATAAAACATTCTCCATCAATTGTGAACCAATGCGATTTTGTTTAATTTAAAAAAATTTGACTGTCTAAATAAAAATGAACATAAGATATTAACCGAATACAAAAAAAAATTCCTATGCGGAAGTTGAACCGCAAAAATTTTCCTCTGAGCTCAAACGGTTCGAATGATTTTAGCATTTTCACCCCACCCTAGTCCACAATGGTTAACTAATATTTATGAAATACTTTATTGATTTTGTTCAACAAGAAATACAAAATAAAAAAATAATTAAAAAGTATTTTTGCAAAAACAGATATTTTTTACTGATTTATGAATGCTAATTGTAAGGAAACTCAATGAAATGCAGTTTTATGATTTACTGAATAACTTTCAATGATGAATAATATAAAATTAACAAAGAAGGAAAGAAAAGTGGTTTGTAAGGAATACAGCGTATCGAAAAAATCGATATTTCGAGAATTAAGAAAAATAAGAAATATTTTTCTAAGTTCTTTAGAAAAAACTCTTCTGTAGTAAAAGTGAAAAAGTACTGAAAGCGATATACTTTTTACTTGAAGAACTTAGAAGAATTTTTGTTTGAATAAAAAATAGCTGGCAGCTAGTAAATATGTAGCGATAATACCACTCCAATATTTTGTACCTTAACTAAATCTTGAAATTTAAAAAAATTGTAAGAATCTACTTTTTTGGTATTATTTGTTTTTAGTTTTATCAACTCTCTTGACTTGACTGTAATATACGAAGATGTTGGCACTGGTTGTCACTAAAATACTTTTGATTGACTTTTTATTTTGTATAAAATTTCTAAAAGAAAAATACACGAATTCTTCAATTTAAAAAAATCTAAAAACAGCTTCTTCAAGTTTTTAAATATTTTAAATACCTTCTGATATTCAATCATTTGGGGTGTTGTATTAAACACTTCGAAAAATGTTTATTTGAATCAAACAAATTCTTTCGTTGATATAGGGGCAAACAAATATTTGATTCAAACATTTTTTCGAGAGTAGTAATTTCTTTCATGGCTAAAAGCTTCTGAAATAAACTCATAAAGAATAGAATCTTTTTAAAGATGTAACTTTCAGATTTTGATTTTGAGAAATTTAAAATTCGAAACTCTCGTATTTCAAATTATTTTTCAAATACACCGAAAACGAAAAAACTTTAAATCTACTCTACACATTAAATAAGTTCGAGAGAATCATGTTAAGAAATTAAATTCAAAATTTAGTCTTGCTTACTACAGGGTACTTGAATATTCAAGTTAATTATAAAAAAATTACCGAACTTTTTTTTAAATAGTCGTATTCTAGAAACAAATTAATATAGTTTAATTTTCAGCACCAAAGCACTCTTTGAAATTGCTTGAAGAAACACAAAATTTTTTAAAAGTTACCAAAACGGCGTCAATTTTTTGAAAAAATTGAGAAGTGAATTTTCTCAAGAAGAGCACCTTTGATTTTTTCCTAATTTTTCTTGTTTGATTCATAGCAATATCAATGAGATATCCTGTGAGTTTCGGCCTTGCTCAACTATCCTAGAAGAGATTATTTCCTTGTAATGTAATATAAATGTTTCAAAATATTAATTCTTTTTTTAAACATTTTTAGATTTTTGTCGCAGAAAAAGTTAAAATTAAATAGGATGACTTAATTTTGCCGTAAAAAATTCAAAATGTTGAAAAATACCGAAAATATAATTACCGATCTAGAAAAATTCTGAAATTTCAAATTAGCGAAAAAATAAAACCAAGGAAATTATTTAGCAGCGATATTCAGACACTTTGAAAGTAAAATTTTATGAAACTAGAAAAAATAAGTAATTTCAAATTTCCGATACTTTGAAACTTGAATCATAAAAATTGCGGAATTTCAAATTCACGAAATTAGAAAATTCCCAAACTTTGCAATTAAAAAAATTCATCATTGAAGAAAAAAAATTTGTTATTTTATAGTTTTGATACTTGTTAGAATGATAATAGAATAATATCGGTGAGCGAAGACAATAGCCATTTAACATGATACTTAAAAAGATAAGCGGCCTCAGAGGTCCCATTGCCAAGAACAAAATTATCTTTACCTGTCTTTAAACTTGACATTGAGTCACATTTCAAGGAAAATAAAAATCTTTCCTCTAGAGAAAAATAAGCATGATACTTTTGGGAATATTCCAATACATTTGATTATTTATCATATTATTATTTAAAAGGAATTCATATTTAATTTTTCTATGTTTTCATTTTAGATTTTGATATCATACATATAAAATAGATTTTGTATTCAAAAAAATAACTGAAGAAAACAGATGTTAAATAAAAATTGCAGCAGATGATAAGTTCACCAATAGAGAAGATAGCAAGCTTTTTTTTAAAAAAAATAGTTAGCTACTGTAAAATCGGTCGGTAAATTGTCGAAGTGACATTATTAAAGAATACTAGGCTCAATTTGAGGTCATACTAAAAAGATTTAAATCAATTGAATTTATTTAATTGGTTTTAGTAAAAAAAAGCTAAAAACTTAATATTCTTATTGTTAACGACATTCCTTATTGGTTTTATTTTCTTATTTATTATTTTACTTTTAAAATGGGCGATTATTTAACTTGACATTTTACTTCGAGGTGGTCTGCTTCGTGCTTATATGTACATCATTAGTAAGGGAGATTATTTAATTATTTTCCGTAAGATAACATTCGCAAATATTAAATTTATTGCTTTTTTACTTTGAAACAAAATTTTAAGAGAAAATTGAAAAAATCTAATATGATCCCCTGGCATTCCGCAAAAAAATTGAGAAGATTTTGAAACAAAAGTTTTAAATTTTGCAAGATTACAAAATCTTAGAAAAAAATCCAGTAACATTAAGAGATATTAGGAAGATTTAGATGTTTATATAGGCTTTTTTCGCAATTAAGGAAAAAATTCGAATCATTTCAAAAGATATTCCAAGGTTTAGAAATTTTTAAAAACTAAAAAATATATTTAAAAACATTTTTTAAAGATGCAGATTTTTAGGGAAAATAAAAAACTTTTCTTAAGACGTCTGGAAACATTAGAACGATTTTTTACTTTAAAACATAGTTTATGAATATTTTCAACATTGTCAAAAAAGAATCGATCAAATCCTTCAAATCCTTTTTTTTATAGACGCAAGATGGGTTTTTAGTCTGAAAAAATATATTAGGGTTCTTTTAATCGAACTCTGCTACTTTTTTCTCGCGTATAAATATGACAAATTTAAAAATCAGATAAAAAAAAAATAATAAACAAATAAAGTGTGAATAAAAATAGTAAGGTTGTATGTTTGTAGAAATTTTTCCAAGGAAAAATGTTTCTTTCTTCCCTTTTTTAATACTTTGCTCCGTTTATGACGAAAACTGAAATTTTTTTAGTTTTTTATATCAAAAAAATATTTTTCCAAACACTGCGCCGGAAAATATTTAATTTATTATCGCAAAATTGTTCGAAGCCATCGCAGATACAAACTTAGAAGAAACATTCTTTGTGAAACATTAAACATTTTCCAATATTTATTTTTCAAATTTTAATATGTTCACGTTGAAAAGTAATGGTTTATAATAAAAAATTATTATAAAATTAACAAAAATAATTATTTAAGCACAGAAGAGGCTCTTAAAGTGAAATGTGAAATAATTACTCAAATTTACTCAATAAAAAAATTGATTGATTTTAAATTCTAAACTGATTTAAATATTGGTTAGCTATTCGCTTAGAGACTGGTATCTAGATTTACATATTTATTTTGCATAGTACTGATAAGTTTATTCCCGTAATTATTATTGGTTTGACAGGCATTTTTCATATGACCAATTAAAAAATCTCAAAATCCAATCAAGAAGAGGAGGAGAATATTTTTTGCAAACCCTGAAACGACCGAAAATTTTCAGTGAGAATTTAAAGTATAAATTATTATAAGTACGTATTCAAAATAATTTGCGGTAATAAAAACGATATATTTAAAAATTTCAAATTATTCCTCGTCCTAAAACCATTTTATTCTGTTTACCAAAGGTTCTCTGTTCAACATGTTACAAGATTAAGGTTCTTGTCTTCGAATAATAACCGTCAGGAAAAATGAACCGTTTTTTGGGGATTTCTATTCCTTATTTGCAGTTGCTTTCTCCTGATGATTATATTTTCAGTTAGAAATTTTACTACTTGGTAGTCATTCAAGAATTTTGATGAAAAACATCCCTATTGTTTAAAAATTTAATGAAAAAAAATAGATTTTTGTTGGAAATTCAACTGACATCTTTTTTTGTTGAAAGTGTGACTTTTTTTTGAAAATTCGTCATTCTTTTTGAAAATACATCTGTTTTAGTAGCAATGTCATCTTTCTGTGATAAAAATGCAACAGATTGGTTAAAAATTATTCTTTTTGGTTGAAAATTCGGTTTTCTTTTGTTAGAATATAATTTTTTTCAACTGAAAATTTAACTGTTCCAATTGAAGATTCATCGTTTAGTTGAAAAGTTATCTCTTTGCTTTAAATCTTAGCTATTTATGAACTTATTATTCCTTCATAGACGACAGATCTCTATTTGTTCAAAATTAGTTCGCTTTGTTGGAAAATTCATCATTTTACTTGAGGAGTCATCTTTTTGGTCGAAAATTTGATTATTTTGTTGAAAATTTGTCTTCCCGCATAGAACAGATTTTCCGTGAACATTCCTGGAATGTCCGAAATGTCTGCGTATCAAGATAGATTGCCAAGAATGGTTCCGGGAATGTTCGTGAAAAATTGTCGCATCATATAAATTTAATTAATATAATTAATCAAATTCCTCACGAAGATTCTCCGAAGAGACGAGCATACACCTGCGTAAAAATCTATATAAAACCAATACCTTCT
>JAWWEA010023098.1:0-10750 GCA_035222095.1 Andricus quercuspetiolicola | reverse complement strand
AAGAAAAGTTCTTCGATCACAGAAATTTCACTCCAGTCAAATACATTTCGTTGGTTCAAAGAAATATTTTTTTCTTGCTGCACTAAAAACTTTTCTTTTACTCAAAATGAATTTCTTCATTTTGAAGTTATTTCTGATCAAATAAGAAAAAATATGCTAAAGAAACGGTTTTCCTTAATTAAAAAAAAAATATCTTTTCAAGTGATTTTGAAATTCTGAATCTTCCTGATGCTTCCAATTTTCAGCACAGATCTATATTGAGGATAAACATAATTGAAAATGTGCGAATGTGATTAATTTTGAATTTTTATAGTCTAAAAACATGAAATTTTGAACATCGTTTTGAAGTGGACCTATACTGAGGACTTGCAATTAAAGATTCTTCAATTCTCAATGTAGGTATATAATTTAGAGAGATGTAATTTTGAATGTGTTTTTAGTTGAATCTAGGAGATTTGAAATTGACAACGCCTAATTTGAAAAAAATTATAAAGTCATCATTCTGAAATTTGGCTGATTTCGAAGATCAAGAAACACAATGTTTTGATTCTTAATCTTGCAAATTGAAAAAAAAAATCCAAATGTAAATCATCACAATTAGAGAAGTACAGAATATTTGACTGTGAGTTTTTGCAATTTAAAACTTCCTAATTCCGGAGATTTACGATTGAAATTTCTACAATTTTGAAAGGTGAAAATTCCTAATTTCCAAAATCTAGAATTGAAAATTATTTAGTTTTTAAGATTTACATAATAAGGGAATGTAAGATGATTTAATTTTCAATCTTTTTAGAATTTTGAAATTAAAAACTCTTCCATATTTAATCTTTATAATAGAGAATTATACAATTTTGAATACTTTTTAACAAATATTTTAATTTTGGAGATTCAAACCCGAAACATTTTGTTACAACTTGTTACATGGCGGAATGGGGTGGTGAAAAATTGGGAAGCCCTTGTTCGCATCTAATAAACTAATTTTCCACGTAATATAAAATTTTTTTTAAATTCCGAAAATTTGAAAACCCCTCTTTTTATTTCTTTTATGTAATTTACAAAATATTATTTTACTTACTTCGGATCGGCTTTTCTTTCGACAACTTCTACTATACCCTTGCTATTTATGCGGTACTTCAAATATTTGCAGGCGTCAGGATTCTTTACATTCGTCTCCACTTCGTACCAAAGACCCATATACTATTTCAGAAATAATAGAAATAGAAACTAGGTGAGAATATGGCGGAGGGGTAGGATTGGATCGACCAATTCAAAAACTCAACAAAAAGGACTTGAAAACCGAGGGTATCATAACTTTCCAAGCAGTTGACAATTGTATTATGTAAGAAATGAACAAATGAAAACTACACGCAGAAAAATGTTTGTTTGAATCAAACAAACATTTTTTTAGTTATATGACAAAAAAAGAATTTGTTTACTTCAAGTAAAATTTGTTTGAGTCAAATGAATTTGGTTTAAATTAAGAATATATTCGTTTGAATCCATTAAATATGTGTTTGACCCTGTCCATATCAAGGAAAGAATCTGATTCAAACAAATATTTTTCTGACTGTACCCATTGTGCACAACTTTGATACGATTTTCTAGCTCAATTTGATACTTGAGCAATTTTTGAGTAGCGTGTTGAAATTAACGCTATTACTAATTTACTTAAATTAACTTTTTCTGAATATTGGTTCATATTTACCCCGTTCGCATCAAATATCTTTTCACTTCTCGCGTGACTAGGACATTTGGCAGCCCAAGCTCCACTGCAGAGTAAAAGGATTAATCCTACTTGAATCATTATTTCACCTCAAAAGACTAGAAATGAATAATCAAAAATGCAAAGTGACAAATCAAGAAGCAACAATATTGTACTTTAGCTGCGCTCGGTGCCAACTCGACAATGACAGTTGTGGCGTCGTATGCAAAAAGGAGACATAAAATTATTTTTTAAATCATTTTCTGAACATCGTACTTTTTTTAGAGTTTTGTTTGTCAATGGTAAGTTCTGAGGCATTTAAAATAATATTTTTTAAAGTTACAGCTATAAAAGAACATATCTATAAGCCCATAAAAATGACTATGTGTACAACGCGTTTCCCCCGTTTTTTATCCTTTGAGTCTAACATTTTTTTGAAAGGTTTTTTGATAAGTACATAATCCACAGATGCCCAAAATATCATTTTCAGTTCAGCTACAAAAATATGATTTTTCATTAATTGCATAAGGTATACATATCTCCGAGGTATTAACAAAGTTTTTTGCATTTACATCTGAAAATCCTTTGAAAATAATACATGTGGACGTATGTTTAAAATATTGTCGAATGTTAGCAAAAAAACATAATTTAAATAAGAAATACAAAACTCACTATTTTTATTTTTTGAACTACTTAAATTTTTTTCTAGCGTTTCTGTATTAGCAAGAAGTTGCAAGGTACTTAAAATAATCATTTCTGTGGCTATAGCTATAAAATAAAATATTCAAAAGCTCGCAAAAATCAATATGTGTAATACACGTGTCTTTCCATTCTGAGTTCCTCCGACTTGACAATTTCTTTATGGTTTTTTGATAAGTAGATAATCCTTAGATGCCCAAAACATCTTTTTCAGATCAGCTATATTAATATTATTTTTTTAATCATATACATCTCTGGGGTATTTCAAAAATTTTCTGCATTCACTTTTTTTATTCTTTAGGCATATAAAATTTTTTTGCAGGGAGTTTTTATCAGAAGAATTCGCAAATTTATGAAGAAACCTAAATCTTTAAGAATATTGTTCTAGATATTCCAGATATTTTCTGGAATTAATGACACAATTAACGAATGCTGGGAGTAATATATTTTTAAGGATATTTAGTAATTATTTAAACAATTTCTATTTGTTTAAACAATCTTTTCGCGAAGTGAAACAGGAATTGTTATTATTTTCTGGAACTATTGACACAATCAACAGATGTTGAGGGTATTATTCTTTTAAAAGGATATTTATTAATTTTTTTAACAATTTTCATTTGTTTGAAAAATTTGTTTTCCTATAAATTCCAAAAAGTTATAATTATCTGCAATTAATGACACAATTAATGAATGTTAAGAGTAACATTCTGTTCTGTTTCATTTATGTAGTTCAGAAAAGATCTGAGGGAAGCTACCCTACACTAGATAATGAACCTACAGTAGATAATAATAAATTTAAAGCACAAATGCATCTAAACATAATTGATTCTTATTTTTATTTGTTAACAAATATAGTGTTCTAACTATTAATTCAATTTAATTAATTAATTTACATACATCAGTATTTTAAATAAATGATTATCTGCAGTAGTTTTGTTATCTATTGTAGGATGTTCTCTCCCACATGGAAATTATTTTCAATTCGCAGCTTCAAATTATCTACGGGGTCGATTTTACGAAAAGTGATTGTTTAAAGATATCAAAATCATTTAAAATAATACTTGGAAACTCGTCCCCTTAAGAGATGACGGTAACTATAGTTTAATTCACAAAAGGTTTATAACAAGTACTTATTTTTTTCATTTTTTCGAAAACCGAGCTTTTCCCATTTAAAACACCATGTGTTTTAAATGCGCCTACGCTCTCGATCTTTTTATTTACCCCACATTTGTGCACAGATCTTTCAAAATTAATGGTCAAAGCATCGACAACTCTCATTTGGCGATTGTGAATTCCCTTTTGTTAAAGCTCCTTCGGCTTCAACGAACACATTCTCATCACGCATCTCGCGCTTCGCACTTGATTTTTTCCAAAATGTGAACTTTTCTACATTATGTCCAACACTATTATATAAAATAAATATTATATTTTTATCCCTTGGTCTGGTTCTGTTTATTTAGATATGTCAAAATAACGCACAAATGTTATTTTTCGTCATCATATTAATATTTGCTCTTTATTTTCATTATTATCAGCTACCCTAAAAAGTGTATCATTTCAATGAATTTATATTATTACAATTCATAATATGCATAGCTGTTGAAGCATACCTATTTTCATTGTCTTGTATTTATAATTAAAAGAAAGTGCGCATCCTATAAAAAGAATTTTGTTATTGAGCATTTTATTGCAACTTATGTCGTTTTTCCATAAATTTAATTTCTTTACTTTTAATGTTCTTTTTTACGATTTAAAATGAAAATACGCATCCCAGCTTGTGTCGTTTTTCCAAAAAGTTAATTTTTTTATTTTTAATATATTTTTACAACAAGAGTTCATGAAAAATTTGTAGGTCTTTTTTGGTTGAAGAACTATTTTCTTTTCATTTTTTTCGTCTCTTGTGTCGTTCCTCCCAAAATTTAACTTTTTAATTTTCAATCTTTAATATTACGATTAAAGGAAAATCCACTCGTCCTATTTAAAAGTTTATAATAACAAATCTGTAGATCTATTTTGTTTGAACATTTTTTTTACTTTCATTTTTTTCGTGCCTTGTGTCGTTTTTCAAAAAATTTAATTTTTCAATTTTTAATGTTATTTTACGCGTTTCAAACAAAAACTACACGTCCTATCAAAAAGTTGATGATGACGTATTTGTAGCTCTCTTTTCGATGAGCAACTTTTTTTCATTCATCTTTTTTCGTATCTTGCATAGCTTGACCGAAAAATGGAATTTTTTTTTCATTACTCTTTTCGCGACCAAAATTTGAATTTTCGATTTTTCAACAAAAAATTCAAAAAATTGTTCTGTTAATCTTGTAGTAATATAAAAAAGCAACGTTTTTTTTTCTTGACTTTTTTTTCATATTGCGCGCTGTTTGGTTGAAAATGTTAATTTTCGTTTGTTTTTTTGGATTTTAAAAATGCTACAACTCTGATAATTTTCCTTTTATCGAAAAAAAATCATGTGAATGAATTATTCAAGTTTACGAGTACTATAAACTGCCGTCCATAGAATTTGCAAATATAAAAAAAATGGTTTGAAAAATTTTAAAAATGCTCTAACTTTTCTTATTTTCATCAAAAATAGCTGGTTAACGAACTCGTTCTTTCTTTTTAGGCCTTAAAAAAGTGTGCCAAAGCACAATCCAATCTGATCAATCTTTCGAAAGTTATCGTGCTTACACGATACTACAGACTACAGACTACAGATTACAGACTACAGACAGACAGACAACTTCCTAAAAATCATTTTTACGTAAAACCAATACCTTCTCATTAGGATGAGAATGTAAAAAAGATGAAGAATTTTTTTTTTTTAAGAAAATGGACGAATTCAGGGGATCGACCACCAAAAATGGAATGTCGAATTTTTACAGGTATAAATTTGGACCGCCCTACTATATACGTCAGGAAAATAATAATTTTCTCCTACGCATTTTGATAACACACAAAACGGGTTTCAGGTTCATCATTATGGCTCGGAATTGACGTCTTTAGTTTAATATATTACCTTCATGTTCAATAATCGTGTTTTTTGCAGAAACTTCATCTGCTAGATTCAAAATTCATCTTTTTAGTTGAAAGCGCGCAATGGATGATGCTATAATTGTTAAGGAGTAGCAAGCTGATAAAGTGTTTCTTACCAGAATAGCGAAAAATATTGAATACATGATAAAGAAGATACAGAGAGATGCTTACCTGAAACAAAGAAAAACAATCCATTTATATTTCCATCTAATGCTTTAGAGAAACGAAATATATTCTATAAACTTTTTACATTCTTATAACAGAAGGTAGTCTAATTGTGTAAAATTTGACCCCCCCCCCCCCCCACCACCACAGTTTTTGTCAAATGTCGTCTTTTTGAGACCTTCTGAATCCGAAAAACAGGTTTTTGGGCATCTTTCTGCCTGTGCGACGCACTTTTGTCTGTGTTTCCGTGTGCCTGTAGATTTTTAGCCTGTGAGCACGACAACTTCCGAAAAAATGTACAGATTAGATTGGTCTCTTGTATACTCGGCGAGAGTCCCAAACTGAAGGCATATATACATACATCTTTTTCGGTGAAGTTGATGGAAAAAACTAACTTGCCTTGCGAAGATATCTTTTGTACACCTGGTGTAAGCGTTGAATGTCGTGTCCTCATGGAACCGACTACTAATATACTCGTAAGAGAAAACTTCCCCGGAGAAGATGATTTTGACACAGCTGGTGTATGAGGGAGATATCGTGTGTTCGAGAAATGACCACGGGCACACTACGTTACTTGTAAGTGCAAACTTACCCGAAAAAGATGTATTTTATGCACCTGGTGTATGGTTTGATCGTCGGGCCCTCGACGAACCGCCAACAGGAACCCCAAGTTACTCGCAAATTCATGCAAATTCAAAATTTTCCGGAGAAGATGTATTTGATCCACCTAGTGTATGGACTAGATGTCGAGTTCTCGAGGAACTGACTAGAGGAAGCCTAAAGTGTTCGTATAAGCAAACTTCCCCAGAGAAGATGGTTTCTATACACTTGGTGTATGGGCTAGACGTCGTGTCTTTGAGGAACCGACTACAGGAACATTAAGTTACTCGTAAAAGCAAACTTTTTTGTCGGAGATGTATTCTATACACCTAGTTCAGGGGTTGGAGGTCGTTTTCTCGAGGAACCGACTACAGGAAGCCTGAAGTACTCGCAAGAGCAAAGCTCTCCGCAGATGTTTCTTATGCACCTGTTGTATCAGTTGTATGTAGCGTTCTCGAGGAACTGACTACAGGAACTCCAATTTACTCGCTGAGGCAAGTTTGCTGAAATGAGATGTACTTAATTCACCTGGTGTACAAATTGAATGTCGCGCCCTCGAGGAACCGACTACTGGAAGCCTAAAGTGCTGGTATGAGCGAACTTCCCCAAAGATATTTTTATACACCTAGTGTATATGTCAGACGTCGTGTCTTCGAAGAACCGACTACAGGAACCCTAGATTATTCGTAAAAGCAAAATTCCATGAAGAAAAATTATTTTGTATTACTGGTGTATGGGTTGGACCGTTTCCTTGAGGAACTGTCTACGGGAAGGCCAAAGTACTTGTTACAGCGGAGTTCCCCAGAGAAGCTGTATTTTGTACGCCCGGGACATCAGTTGCATGTCTTGTCCTCTAGGAAAAGACTGCAGGAACTCTAAATTACTCGCAAAACCAAACTTCCTCGGAGCAGATGATTTAACACCTAGCATATGGGTTGGATGTTGTGTCCTCGAGGATCCAACTACAGAAAGCCTTTACTTGTAAGAGCAAACTTCCTCGAAAAAGATCTAATTTATACACCTAGTGTATGGGTTAGAATGTCGCGTCCATGTGGAACCGACTACGGGAACCATGAATTACTCGAAAATCTAAAGTTCCCCGGAGATGCTTTTTGACCACCTAGTGTATGGGTTAGATGTCGTGTCTTCGAGGAACCGTCGACAGAAAGCCAAGTTTTTTCTTCAGATTCGCGAAACAATTTTTCATATTTTTTTATATTGAAAAGTAAATGTTAAGCGAAAGATAAACAATGTTTTAATAAATTCAAAATAATTTCGTAAAATTTCAAAATGAAATGTAAAAGATTTTAAAGACAGATTTTTCAATTTTCTTTAATTATTAAGCTATAAAAAAATCGCGTAGGTTTAAAAGATATTTATGAGTTTTAAGAGGATTCCTAGGAAAACTCAAAATGCTTCTTCATATAAAGCAATTATTTTAAGAGGGTATTTCCAACCGTAGCAAAAAATTTCAGTAACGTTTGAAAGATAATCCGTAAGAAGTTAAGAAACTTTTCTTAGGTTTTTCAAAAATCTTCAAAAACTTGAGGAAAGAATCGAATCCCTTTAAAATGTATTTTGAACCTTTAAGGAAAAATGAAACAAAATTAAAAATTTTAAAAGATATCAAAAAAGTTAAAAACAAAATGTAGATTTTTAAAGATTTCGAAAAAAGTGAAAGCCTTTTAAGGATTCTAGAATGTTTCACGACAAGAATAAAAAATCTGAAAATTGCGTAGGATTTTTTTAATGTTTAGGATTTTCATGCATTCTCGGAAAAAGTTGAGTCTGTTGAGATGATGCTCAGGAATTTTAGGAATTCTTAAGCTATCAAAATATTTAAAAACTTGAAAATATATTCGACAATGTATAAAATTATCTTAAATTTCTTCCAAATTTCTAAACCTCTCATATATATTTTAAAGTGACTCAATTTTTTCAGTGTTTTATTTCAAGTGAAAAATCATCATTATTGAAAAGTTAAAATTTGAAAATCTTTATGGACGTGTTGTTGAAAAAGTCCGATCCGCTGCGACAGTCGTGAGCTTGATAATTCACTAAACAATGAAACTGTATGTCAATAAGAAATGCATGTAATAAAATATTTCCTGCACTGAAAATAAAATTTCTGAAAAAAGTTCAAATTATTTAGGTTTTATTTTATAAGACTAATTTTATTAAGTCATTTAAAACGATTTTCGAAATTTTCATGAATTTTTCATAAATAATATGTAAGAGTTTAGGATTTTTTTTAGTTTTGCAGGAATCTTTAAGACCCTAAGGAAAATATCGAATCACTTGAAAAATTATTTCGAATATTTGAAAAAATAAAAAAAATATATGAAATTTCATTTTGAAAGGTATAAAAAAAGTTAAGACAGCATGTAGATTCAAAATATTTTTCAAGATTTCTAGAATTGGCAAAAAGTCTGGGAGATCCGAGCATAATTTTTTTAATTTTGAAAGATTATTATGATTTCTAGGAAAAAGTCGAGTCTGTTTAAAAGATGTTTAGGGATTTTAGAAATTTTAAGGCAAATCAAATATTTAAAAACTTGGAAATATTTCCAAAATGTATAAAATATTCTTGAATTTCTTTGAAACTTCGGAAAGTCCTGCATATATTTTAAGCTGACTCAAATTCTTCTTAAAAGTCAAAAGTTGAACAAATAACAACCTAGTGAACTTGTTTCTCAAAACTTTCGTCCCGCCGTCCTAAAAGTAATTTCAGTTAAAAATTTCACGATATTCAATTTTTTTTCAACATTTCCAGAAATTTCAAGGGATTTCATAAGTTTTAGAAATTTTCCAAGGATTAGGAAGAATTTCCAAAGATTTTCAGACATTTCTGGCGAACTTTGAATAATGAATTATATTTAATTAAATTTGAAGGGATGCCTAGCGATTTAAAATATTTCAAGGAATGTTAAGGTATTTGAAGGAATTTCAAAAGATTTTAATCTTGGATTTCAAAGATTTATAGAGATTTAAGAGGGTCTTTTTAAGGAACTTGAATGAAGCAGTTTAATTTAATTGAAATTTCATAGAATCTGTTCGGAATTTTGAAGATTTCCAGATGAGATTTAAAAATATTTTTACGGATTTAAAAAAATTTCGAAAAATTTTGAAGAAGTTCAGAGGATTTAAAAGATTACCAATCATTTTTGAGGATTTTAAGGAATCCCGAAGGATTTCAAGAAATTTCAAAAGTTTCAAGGGATTTCAAAGAATTTTGTAGTAGTCCCAAAGATTTATAATGTTTCTATAGAATTTAAATTAAATTAAATTTTATTTTAAGGTATTTCTAGCGATCTAACAAATGATTTTTCAAGGTATTTTAAGAAATTGCAGAAAATTAAAAGCCTTCGAAGATTTATAGTGATTCAAACGATTTTTTCAGAGAACTTTAATGAAAAAGTGTAGTTTGATTCAAATTTCAAAGAATTTCCATAGATTTTGAGCCATTTGTCAGGTTTCACACAAATTTCACGAAATTTTAAAGCTTTCCAAACATTTGATACGCTCCTTACATTGGTGGTGTCTGTTAGTAGCAGGAAGGAGGACAATCTTCGGGGATAGAGGATGTCTATCCCATAAGCTATGAGAAAGATCTATCTCATGAAATAAAAAGGGACCGGAGAGGTAGGGGAACCATAGAAGGGAGTGATAGAAAATTTCACCATGGTTGTAGAGCAGGGATGTATGTTAGGTATCTTTAGTATAGAGCGAGGAAGGTGGATCTGAAGAATAGAGGGAGCGATGTACGAGTACTTTGACTTTGTGCCCCACGTCGGTGGTCGTGTCATAGTTGAGTGGAAGTTCTTGATTTCAACTTCTTTCCCCCTTGGAAAGAAAATTTATAGCGAATTCTATTGGTTAATAGATGGGAAAAGAATGAAGTCAGTGAGTCGGCTAAAATGACTAGTATGCCAGCTGTTTCAGCTGAACGGGCGGGCTCGTGTGCCAGCTGGCCCGTCAACGGAGCAGAGAGTGAGGAAAATTTTAGTGACCAATTAAAAAATAAAAATTGTGTAGTTCAGAGTTTATTTATTCGCTCACTATTTTTTACAAGTAATGTGCGTGTACTTCAGGAGAGAAAACCTAAGTATGCTTCGAGAGGGATGGCAATGGGTTGCTCGCGAAACGTATGGAATATGGATGATTTGCAGCTCTAGGTTTTTTTTAAGGATACTAGTTACCAGCTCCGAAGAAACTGACGTTCTTGACCAGTGCGCACCCTTTTAACTGGGAAGCTGCGTTGGGGTTACGTCGGAGTCGTGTAGAAAGGGCAGAAAATCGGTGGAGGGAGATGCGCGCGTCGAGCTTCGCTGGCGCTGCACTCGTGGCTCTCGTCTGCACTTGCCTCTACAACCTTGCTAAAGTTATTGCTGACGTCACTTCGCACAGAAACTCTATCGCCGCAGTAAGGCGCGCTATCTTCTCTTCCTCTTACACTCCAAGGCCTACCCAGTAAACGCGGGATAACTTTAAGATATCGTTATTTTTATCGTTCGCAGGAGCTCTTACAGAAATTACCAGAAGATATCTTCACGA
>JAWWEA010023035.1:0-10754 GCA_035222095.1 Andricus quercuspetiolicola | reverse complement strand
CATGGAGAATAGTTTGTGCTGATGGCTGAGTGGCGGAGAGTGTTTCGAACAAGAAGCGCCACACCACCGCCTTTAGAGGAAAGACGATCTTTCCTGTAAACGGCAAAATCTGGGATATAGAGTTTCTTGGCGGAATTAAGGTGAGTCTCGGTCTCGCGCACCGTACTTTTATGGACTTCGCTTTGGCAGCGGCGCACCATCGCGGCGCAGGCGAGTGAGAGTAAATTAGAGACGATGGTTTTCTCGATGTCGCGATTGGTTCGCTCTCGCCGAGTAAAAGTCTACAAGCGTGGGACGAACATCGGAGCCGCGCTTGTGCTGTGGGTTGCAATAAAGACTAACATTTTTACGGGGATGCGCGACTCGGAATTCTAAGTCTTCTTACAACTGAGGTTAGGATGCCCAGTCAACGAAAGAATGAAGAATTTTGGATGTTGTCTTGAGTATTATTTATAATTATAAGTATAATTTATAATTATAAGTGTAATTTATAATTATAAGTCTAATTTATAATTATAAGTATAATTTATTGTTTTAAGTGTAATATATAATTTTAAGTAATCAGTGACCCTCGTCAATGTTTGATTTGTTATAATTTACATACATAAAATTATTAATCTTGATTATTCTTCATCCTAAGTGCAAATTGCAACATCTAAAAGTGCCAAGAAATTAAGGGTAATAAAGAATTAAAGATACATGAGAAAAAGGAGCCAGGTATGAAAAGGATGGAAAAAGAAAATAAAGTGAAAGCAAGAATATCCTTTCGCGCCGTTTCCTCCACGCCTCCGCCACCGGCGTCCTGGCATATCCCAGATATTTGCCTGCTATGGGACGTTGCCAAGCATCCAATGGGACTTCTATACCATTAGTCAAATGGGACACTCTCAACTGTGTTTTCATACTTAAGAATTGCATTCAGACCTGCAGTTTATTATCTCATGTAACTCATAATTAAAATAATTATTTTCCATAACTTTCTTAAAGTGATACAATGAAACATTTTCTAGATACTCTATTGACTAGACTCGTCATCAGCTATCCTCCTTAAGTGAATATTCTCTGAGTTCTCGTACTTATTATTTTGACAAGTGACTGAAACTTAATAAAATAACATTTCTAGCGACAACTCATTAATATTTATTTTATATTTATTTGTAACTTCGTATTCCACTGTTTGATCATGTACTTTGTACATCTGAATTAGTAAGTTTTCATGAGTATTCATGAAGTAGTGTGAAATTAAAAGTAGCAGTAAAGTTGGTACATATTTTGCAACGAATTTTCTATGGAAGTAAATTAATAACAACTTTACTGAGAACTACAGTACCGATTCTCAACGTCCACTTTCTGCATGCTCCAAGAAAGAGAATGGAAAAATTGAAGCTTTGCTAAATTAAAGTTTAAAATCTCTTCAAAATGAGACCAAGCACATAGTGAAATAATTACTGGTTCTCGAATTATCATGGAAAATGTGGAAGCGTACCCAAGATGAAAATCGGTCGATCGAATGGTGACCGCAGTCTTTAGTATCTTATTTCGCATGCGTTAATAAAAGATAGCAGTTCGTCTGCCGCTCAACGAACTGATTTTCATTTTGGGCACGCTTCCACATTTTTCATGATAATTCGAGATCCAGTCAATATTTTATTGTGGGCTTGATCTTATTTCAAAGAGAAGATTTTATACTATAATTAGTGAAATTTTTATTTTTTCCATTAACTTCCTTGAAGCATGCAGCAAGTGGAAGCTGAGAATCGAAAATGGGTCAAAAACGGAAAATAGTTTGGTCTTTCTTACGTGCTATCTGGGGCTCCTTTTTATCGAAAAAACTTCAAGTGTTGCTCTATCCACGCGAAATTTATTAAGGTTTCTAAGTTTTTTTTAACCCAGGGTGGCCACAAGTCAGGGAAGTCAGGGAAATGTCAGGGGAAAAAAGTTTGTCAGGGAAAATAGAAATTGATATATTTTAATAATATTTTGGAAGCACTTCCTAATATAAATATGAATATTTTTTCAATTTATATTCTTTAAAAATAGAACACAATTATTAATTCAAATTTCCCGCGCGGTTTTATTCGAAAATGCCCGAGATGCTAGAATTGAATTGTGGGACTAACTTCATGGAGATTAGGAACGGAGAACGAGAATATTCTTACAGATTTTAGGAAATTTCTTCTGTCTTGCCGGTATTTTCTATCAAAATATGTGAAGTGAAGTGAAGTGGTTGGCATGATCAGCAAATCTGTTAAGGCCTTTTCATACCTCATATTACCGGCAGTGGCAGGCAGCCTGCCTGCCCATGTTTGCATGAGGCGCAGTTTCTGGCATTTCCCTCGTCGGGAAGTTTGAAAATGAAGTTTTGTAAATGTAAGATTTCTTCCAATAAATTATTAAAAATTAGGTATCTAGATGAAATGTAGTGTGCAATTTCGAGATAAAAAGAAATAATATATAAAACTATACTTCCATATTTTTTGTAAAATAACGTGTAGTGTGGTGAGGTTATGTCATTGCATGCGGCTCAGTGCAAATGCTACAAATAGCAAACAACACGAACTACAAAGTGGTGTCCTTGCGGCGTATTTTGTGTTAATACATTTCAAAGTTCATTCTTTGACAAGTAATCTATAACAAGTAATTAATAATAAAAATAATTTGACGGATCATTCTTTGATAAGTAGTATTATTTACCAAAACCAAACAATAAAATTAAATATTTACCTCAACATTTTCAGGTTCCATACTCCATAGTTCCAATTTAAAGACAAAACTACACATTTGATATATTGATGCTTTTATCTCAAAATTGCACTCTACATTTCATCTAGATACCTAATTTAAAGGGCACACTTCCGTAAAATTACATAAAGAGCACACTGGGTGTTTGTCACCCAAGGGTATTCAAACGTGTGTTGTGATGACGGTATTAGATACTTTTTTTCACAAGAAAATGTGATGTTTACTACTTGAAGGACAAAAAGGTTTCATAAAGATTTTTGAAATTTAAAGTTATTAAAAACATGTTTGATTTTCTTGAAATTAGTAGAGTTTATTAAATCGCAAAAAAGTCGCTGGGTGTCAAACACCCAGTCTGCCCTTGAGTACAGACAAGGCTGCCTACAACTGCCGGCAAGATGAGGTATGAAAAGGCCTTTATTGTGTTATTGCTATCGTAAAAGCACAATTAAATGATTTGTACCGTGGACGAATTGTGCCTTATTAGATTTAAGGTAAGTTGAATGTTTAAATGTTTCTCTTTTATATTTAGGCCGTTGATAAAAAGACGTGCTCCAGTGGACATTAACATAATATGAATTTATTTTACAATAAATTATGCAAATATGTTTATATTTGGTATATGGGTTTAAAAAAATTTCAAAATTTTTTTCCTGTCCATGAGGGTAGTCTTAGAATTGGACGTGCCCTCCGAAGAGGTTAACCGGCACACTTGTTAAACATAAATAACTAATGGTATTTTATTATGTATATTCACTGGGCATTTTGTCTCGAAAAAATGATAAAAAATACATTTCAGTAATATAAATGTTCCCGAGAGAACGTGGACCTAAAGTTCAATAATAGTTTTTCTGAAAAGAAAATATTCATACAATTTTTTGATTTGTATAGTTTATTAGTTTATTGATATTTGTGAGATGTCGATAAAACATGCATGATGAAATTTGATTTTGAAATTGCGAAACAAGCCCGGAGGTTCCCGGAACGTTCCGCGGGAACTTTCGATGACAGTTTATAATATGGATATCATGTTATAGTGTAGTATATGCGGTACTCAAACTCAAAAATAGCATTCATTTTGACCTATATCTCACGATTTACGAGATAATTGTTGTTTAAAAACAGAAAACGGAAGGTTCCCCTCAGGTCCCAGTGGAACGTTCCACTGGAACGTTCCCAATCGGCGGACCATTTTACACGTTCCAGGAACGTTCCGTGCTACTAGGGAAGCTTTATAAAGATGACAACTTTTGAATCCCGTTTCATCACATTCATCGACCAAATTCGACCCCAGGAACCCGAAAATGAGTTTCTTAAAAAATGCCTGCATGTTTGTGACTGTGTGAACGCGTTTATGTCCACAATCCTCCTATATACATATCTTGCAAACGTGTTAAGATATGGTCACGAAATTTGGAGGACATATACTCTAACATTGTTTCCAAAAGTTATGTCAAAAACATGAGAAAAAATTTTATTTGGTCCTATTTAAATTTTTGTTAGTTTTAATATTTTACAATTTCGTTTTTTAAACATATTTTTACGTAAGTAGGTACAATTTAATCATTTCACTTTATCAGTGCCCCATTAATAACTGAAGTTTCATCTATTTTTTGCTGTTAATTATGTATTCTACTTTTCAGAGATGTCGGTCAGACAAACATTTCCAGGCAGCTTGGTTGGAAGAAACGATTTTTAAGAATGTCATCACAAAGCACCAATCAGACCTAACCAGTGCAATATGCCTGCTTTGCAGAAACAAGGTTATACATTTGAGCAACATGGGGAAGAGGGCACTAATGAGCCATGCAACAGAAAAAAAGCATATGAAGAAGATCTCCGATAGAAACTTATCTTTCGGCATCGATCTGTTTACATTTGCGAAGTCAAGACTCTCGGAAATACCGGTGAGTTTTAATTCATAATATTAAAACTCTATTCGCTTTGCCACTTCGATCTACAAATAACTTAAATTTTCTTGCTTCAGATCAAAGGAGAGAATTCGGCTGTCGGTTCAAATGAACCCGATCCCGTTACTACAGCCGAAACATCTACCACGGCCAACGATGGTTACGGAGATGCAGCTCAGGTATCATCTGTTCAACGTGTTCCTTCCCTGAAGCTCCGTGGCTTGCAACAGTACCTGACTCGAGAAGATGTATTTAGGGCAGAGATATGGTGGTACTTGTTTTCAGTACAACATCACATAAGTTTGGAAGGAGCGCCGGAATTGATTATAAAATTTTTTTCCAAATGGTCCCCGACAGTGTCATTGCTTCACGGATACAATTGGGTAAAACTAAAATTGCTTACAATATAGTACATGGTTTGGCGCCATATTTCCATGACTTGGTAGTGAAAGACGTTAGTGGCACTGATTGTTTTGTTGCGTTTTTTGATGAGAGCCTAAATAAGTTTTCACAGCAGCAACAAATGGAAATTTGTTTGAGATATTGGGACAAGTTAAATGATCAAATTACTAGTAGATACTTTACCTCTGCATTCTTAGGACATGCCACTACAGATGATTTGCTAAAAGCTTTCCTTGATCCGCTTAAGCCTTGATGTTACAAAAGATACTTCAGGTTTCTTGATGGACCAAACGTTAATTTGAAAATGATCAAGGACTTCGACACATACTTGAAAAGCACCGGAGATCCAGATCATTCTATGTTTGTGTTCATGGGAACTTGTGGTTTGCATGTGGGACACAATGCATTCAAAACAGGATTTAGTGCTAAGACTACAGAATGGTATGTTATATCTTATCTGAGGGCTGTGTATAACCTATTTCAGGATGTTCCTTCACGTGAAAGTGCTCTCATTAGATACTTAGGATCTAGTCTATTGACTCTTAAATTCCATTCCGTTCGTTGGCTGAAAAATTCCTCTGTTGCTGAAAGAGGAAAAGAATTGCTTCCAAACTTCAGCAAATTTAAAACAGGCATTGAGAGTGATTGTATTTATGCAGGGATTTAGAGTTACAGCTATGGTGTAAAAGAGGCTCTGAGGGGTAAACTTATGCCCTAAAAATTGGCTTCCTTTAGCTTCATTGCTGAAGAAATTGAACCATTTCTAACAAGATTTCAGAGCGATGCCCCTATGGCACCATTCTTGTATAATGAACTGAACTCTTATGATAGTGACTTTGTTAAGCATGATTGTAAAGAAGAAATTATGACCAAAGAGACCTCTGTGTTCAAAATAGATTTAAAAGACTAAGAATCTTATTCTTGCTTAGGAATTTCTCTTGAGTTTTTCAATAAAGACTGAGCTACGTAAAGTCAAGGTGACTGATAAAGATATTCTTCAGTTTAAGGCAGACTGTGTGAAAATTGTGAAAAAATGGTCTTAATTGAAAAATATCCTTTAATGTACAAATTGTGCAAAGGCATTACATTTTGTGATCCGTCCTTGTTGGCTGATCAGAAAAATCCATGCCTATCTCGTTTAGAACAGGCTTTGGAAGTCTTTCAGGAGAAAGAATGGCTTTCAAAAAGTCAATGTGATTTAGTTTTAAAGGAATTTGATAATTTACGTTCTAAACCTGATGTGATATTATTCTGTAAGGCCTACACTAAGAGAAAAAATCAAGCTTTGAAAGGATGAACTTTCAAGCTTTTGGAGCTTGTAATCTTTACATACTTTCAAAGCATGAATTTCATGAGTTATGTCGTTGAATTCATCCTTCAAAAGCAAAAAAATCTATTCACGAGATAAAAGGAGGGCATACATGCTTAAGCCGCATGGGCTTTGTCGTCCGAAAGCACGTAGTCCAATCTTCAAACCCATGATCTCCCCGTTTGAAAGCAAGAGTTTCACACTTTGGAACCGTGAAAGTTTTGCTTTCGGACGTTGAGCTATTTCATGCTCCTGCCCTGTGCTTCTCATGCCTCTAAAGGATGGGTTTTTCAAGCTTTTGAAGCATAGGATGCTTCCATCGATTAAAAGCTTGATTTTATTCTCAGTGTATGATAAGGAGAAGGAGCGGCTGGATCACTTTTGAAGAAATTTAATTGCAGCATACAAGGGGTCAAGGTAATGCATATGTGGAGCGAGGATTTTTTATTATTAAAGAAGTAATTATCGAAAATCAAAGAAATGAGTCGCTTTTTGCCTAGAGAGAGGTTTATGATTTACTCCAATCTTAGGTGGTTTACTTAAAATGGAGGAGATACCCAAATCAATGAGCCTGAAGGTCCGCAATTCAAGGGCTCTTTACGAAGAGTCTGCAAAAGAAAAAAGCGGAAAAATTTTAAAAGGAAATGAAGATGTTAAAAAGAGAAGACTGGTTGAAGAAATTGAAAGCCTAATTAGAAAAAAATAAGGATTTTAACTGATAATCAGACAGAGGTAGCAAACGTCGATCAACAGCTAGAGGCATTGTGCGGCTCTGTTGTCATCTAAGGGCCTATCATTAGGCTTCTTTCCGCTTTTTATTGTTCCTAATTTTCTATGTTTCTTATAATATATTTTTATTCACTGTACTAAAGAATGTGATGACCGCTTCTTTGTAAGAATAAAGTTCGATTCTTATTTTTTTATTCGTAGTTATTTATTTATTGATAGTTTGGAGACATGTCCTTGACATTGTCATTGAAACCTTATTCTCATTTGTAATATTTTCCTGTCAGGGAAATTTGTTTAAATGTCAGGGAAATTGGAAAGGTCAATCTTGTGGCCACCCTGAAATCTTTCTATCTGAATTTCTTGCTGAGGTAGCCACAAAAGAAAAGGGGAATTTTTTAACATGAATTTTTTTAGTGTACTGACAATTCTGTGCAGTATTGTAGTAGATTTTTATTTACTAATGACTAATAGAAATACATACAAAATCAATTACTTATAACCGCCTACATTAACATATTTGATTGGTAAACTCTTACTCATTCAGATTTAGAGAGATTTGGCTTTTAGATTTAGTTTTAGAGAGTTAGCATTTTCTCTCTATAAGATTTATTGCAGGAATTTCAATATTTCGTACAGATTTCGAACATTTAAAAGATAAAGGAGTTCTAAAATTTGAAAAGAAAACCAATGATATATTCTAAAGCTTTATTCTTTATCCATTGATGCTATGATAACCGTATTTTTGAATTCGATGTTTAAAATAATTTAAATTTTTGAAAGTCCAAAGTTCGAATTGAGATTATTTGCCAATTAGTCGTTTATAAAGTCGAACTTGCCAGAATTGGGTTTTACAATTCATATCCTTATTGTAGATTTGTAATTAAGTCCAATAAATTCTCAAATTGGGTTCAGTAAAAAATTATAAATGTAATAGCGTTTAATTTATTCAACAATTACTCATAAAATTGACAATTTAATTGTTCTTAAAATAACATGATGTATTAAGTACTATTAAATTTATAATTTCTCACTAAACACAGTATTACAGGAAATTAATTAATTAAACAGAAAAATTTATATTTTTTTCAAAAAGAGCCAATTTGGTCTTAAATCGTGCGTAGGAAGCCAAAGAACTGTCATCAAAAACAAAATCCAATTTGCAAGCAACTTTTAGTTAAAGCCGGTTCCACTTTGCTTCCTATCATATTATACAAAAATATTATAGGACACAAATTTCAAGTAAATATTATAAAAATTATAGGAAATTAGAGTTACATGTTATACACTGAATTTATTATTCCACAATTATATATCCATGTGCCACAAATGTAGAATAAACATTTTAAACAAAACTGTTTTTGAAATCTGCAAAAAGGATGTATTTTTGTAACAAATATTAATAATTTGTAAAGTTTTAATTATTGATTAATAATGATTAATCATGATTTGTACATTACGATCAGCGATATATATTTGTATTGTCTTCATGGCTCTCTGGATCTACAATCTGCATTCTGTATGCATCGTTTTAGATTTTTAGAATTATAAATTTAAAATGACCTTCTTTAGTCAAATATTGGATTTTCGACATTCGAAGGCCAGCCGATCAAATAAAAAACAACTGATCCGACGGAGTGCAAGTCGAATATCGGGTTTTCGACATTCGATGCACGAGCCAATCAGATCGGAAAAATCGATTCGACGGTAACACGCGTCGAATTTCTGAATTCGACGCACAGGCCGATCGAATCGAAAAAAAACTCCTACGTTAGCAATCCGTGTTATTCTTATTTTCTGAATCCTGAATAAGCCAACTTCAAATCCTTGTTGGTCGTACAAATTGTGTAGAAATAATATGGATGTACTTCGGTCGGAAATGGCCATCTGGAAATGTGGGAAAATCTAAATGGTCCGGTGCTACTTTAAGCCGTTTGGTACGATTGCTTCATGATCCTGAAACGGCCCAGATACAAACTTTGGTTTATTTATTAAATGAACCCAAAGATTTTTTTCCAGTGCGTATATGGGAAGCAGAGTATTTTTAAACGAGAAATTAACTAAATAACTAATAAAATTTAATTTAAATTCACTTGAATTTTGATTGGTTTTGGGATGATTTCAATTTTTCTATAACAGTTGAACTTAAAACATCGTAAATAATAACATTTTATGACTTTTGCTCAGCATTTGTGTGTTAAATGCTGAACGCCTAAAAATTGATGTTCGTATCTGCATTGTATAATACTAAATATCTTACATGTGATTTGTGTAATAAATTTCCTGTGATTGTGTGATTATTATGTAAACTGAAAATATCTTACTTCCTTAAGCTCTACACAGTGTAGTGCTTATCATTGAGATTCTTTTTATGGTTGAATTTGATGACAAGTTGTTTTGTACAAGCAGATGTACGTACAAGATGATTGATGTTCTTTGTGCTATAAAATATTTATAGAAACATCGAATAAGGTTTCCTTGCAACTGCAAGACCGTCGCCAAGGGGAATGTTAAATCCATTTTTAGTTAATAACTTTGCACTGTAAAAAATTCTTTGGTGATATTTACAATCAGTTGTAATTCCACGCGCAGTGTACTTTCAAATTACAACGTATAATCTGGTAAATGTACCAATGTCGCACATAAATCCACGATATAGTCCAATTTCACCATATCGAACAGTTTAAAATAACAGTCTGATGTAAAATTACTATGTTTAACGATGGAAATTATTTGATCAGCATGGCACGTGGTAAACTTATGTAAGCGAATTATTATTATTACTTCTTAGCATCCTGAGAAATTACGAGCAGGACGTAAATTCACAATCCATCGACAAATTGACAGATAAAGATGGCGTCTTGGTATTCATCATAAAATTACGTCCCAAAGCCTCTAATCTTGCTCTACTAGTAATAGATTCTATGCATGTGAATAAAAAATACGTGCCTTTTTCACTTCGAACGATATCTTAGAAAAGTAATCTGCGCTTTATTTTTTCTGCTAGTGTTTAGAAATTTCGAACCTTATGAACATAACCTCAAAATTAATATGTCTCCCTGACAATTTACGTCCTACATGTTTCTTTATCATGATCGATCACGTTTTTTTTTACAGAAGTGTGCAAAATTACATCGTCATATGCAGATCGAATAATTTCCATCCTGGTACGATGTACAATTACACCAACTTTTTCTACAGTGTGAATTACTCTCTAAGTTTAAGAAAACGAAGCACATCTAGCATAAAAGAATGGGTATGCAAAATGCCCTTGTTTTCGTTAGATTACAATTTGAATTGGTGTAGTTATTTTCTTACGTTACTTCACGAGGAGGATGCCATACATTTCACTTATCATTAGGTGATAGCATATGAAATTTGAATTATTTCGTGCGATATGTTTAATCATTAGGGATCGCAAAAAGAATCAAAGTTCGAACAAGTCGAGTTTATTAGATTTTGAGTCGAGCTGAGTAGTGATGCTGTTCAAGACGAGGAATTGCAAGGCGGAGATCGAGAAAAGCAAGGCAGGATAACTCGAGGCCTCGCATTTCGAGCCAATTCAAGGCGGTCAAAATTCAAGTTCTTGAAAAGCTAGGTTTTGCCCTGGCTTGGTCTTCGACCAGCTTACAGACAAAAGACCCCTGCTGAGAAGAGTCAGGGGGGAT
>JAWWEA010022715.1:0-10761 GCA_035222095.1 Andricus quercuspetiolicola | reverse complement strand
TTAGTGTAAAATCGATCAATTTGGTTGAAAGTTTAACTACTTGGATACAATTTTTTGTCTTTCAACAGGAAATTTAAGTATTCCATTTTTAGTTGAAAATTTATATATTTTTTAGTTCAAAATGTCCTAAGAATTAATTTTTCGTTCAAAATTAATTATTTTAGTTCTAAACTCATTTCTTTGATTAGAAATACAAATATTTTTTTAAAAATTTGTTTGCTTATTTGAAAATACACTTTTCAAATTTGAATTTACATATTCAATTTTAAGTATAAAATGTATCTTTTTTAGTTGATGATTTAACAACACGGTTAAAAATTCATGCAGTTCGTTCAAGATTCATGCTTTTTTTGTGGAAAATTAAAATTCTTTGTTAAAAAGTCAAATTTTTTTCTAAAACTATATTTCTTTAGCTTCAAGCTAAACTATTCTGTTAAGAATCCTTTTTTATTTTTGGTTTTAGAAAATCAACTATGTAAAACTAAAATTTATCAGTTCCATTTTTTGTTAAAAATATCTACTGTTTTGTTGAAATACAAATACTTTGTTGAAATAACGTTCTTTTCGTTGGAAATTGATTTTTTTAACCGAAAATTTGACCATTCCATTTTAGGCTAAAAATTAATGTTTCTTAATTATAAGTTCAACAAATTGGTTGAAAACTTAACTACTTATCTGAAAATTGAACCACTCGAAAAAAATCATTTTTTTGTTATTTTAATATTCATTATTTCAGTTTAAAATTAGTATCCTTGGTTTCAAATGAAGATATTTTGTTAAAAATTTCATCTCTTGTTTATTTGAAGATTCACTTTTAAATGAAAATTTAGGCATTCCATTTTTGGTTCAAAAGGATCCCGCACAAAATGCGTTGAAAAAAGGTCTGGGTGAATTTTTTAAACTTTGGATATCTTGTAGATCATGACATCCCCGATAAAAAGTTTCCATGACAAAAAGTAAGAAAATGGACTGTTTTTCGTTCGTATCGCATCAAGTTTGGCTTTTCGTGCACGCTAGAGTCGACATACTGACACTTGAGGAATGTTTGGTGCACCGCTCCGGGATCATTCCAAACTCTGTGCCTCATTGCTATTTTGTAGTTTGTGACACCCTGATCGATGGTATACGCATCAAAAGTTCCAGAGAAGGATACTTTCTTATTGGTGCTGTGCCCAATGTCACTTTTCGTGCGACGTAATGACACTCGAGGAATGTTCCGCTCCACTCTTAGGGATCATGCTTAACTTGAAGCCTCATTCATATTTTCTATTCTACTACCCCCTGGCTAATAATATACGTGTCCGGAGGTCGAGAGATGGATACTTTTTGTTTGGCGCTACGTCCAAAGTCGCTTTTCATGTATGCTAATACAGATATACCGGTCCTAGAGGATTGTTTGTCACATGTACATGATTGAGACATGTACATTATCGATCAGAGAGTCCTACATGATGTAAGCCGAGTTTCCGGTAAAGATGTGCAGCCTAATAACAGAGGGGAGGTTGTAGGTTTTAAGGCTGCTGGGAAATTTCCGAGTAGGTGTGTCTGGATTCGGTTTGTCTAGACGGCCGCTAGACAGAGCTGGATTTGAGCTGCTTTCATAATTTTTTGGTGCCAGCATGTCATAGTCAAGTTTTCTGTCTAACCAACATGTTAATTAACAAAATTTTTTCGTGAATTCTATTCACGCTTGGAACTTTTTTTTGACAGAGCACGTCGTTTCTGTTTTAGTCGGGAAAATTAACACTTTGAGAATTTTTGAAAATTTATCAGCCTCACTAAAAAGTTCGCTTCTCTTCACAAATGACTTGAAAAAGTGAGACAAATTGAGTAAATTACGTGAATCTTTATAAATTTGAGAAAATATTTGTTCAACAATACCCAAAAAAAAAACGAAAAAAATTCAGTGAAATTTGTTCATCTTCCAAAATTTCGCAAAATCGAATAAAAAAATTTTTTATTAACAAATTCTCTTGAAAGTCGAGAACAATTAAGTAAATTATATCCCTTTAAAAAATTCGCAGTCCGATAGAGCATATCAAGATGTTATATAAGTATTAACAGAATCTTCGAAGAAAATATTCTTTAATTTTGTAAAAAAAATGGTTTGCAACGAAATTATTGAAAAAAATTTCACCAAAAAAATAAAAAAATAAAAAATTTAGGTAAAAAAAGTTTTATAGAAAGAAAATTTGAAAAAAATTTGAAAGTGAATTTGAAAAAAAATATAAATTTTTTTTTTAACGTCGTGCCCTTCCGGAATTTCTAACTTATTCGCTTTTATACCCATGTACTTTGTCAAATTTTGGCGCCTATACCCTTTCGGAATTTCGAACTTCGGCGCTTATCCCCTTTGGCTGTGCCGAATGTTGTCGCTTGTGCCTATTTTGATTTCCAAAGTTTGTCGCTTATGCCTTTTTGCTGTGCCAAATGTGACGGCTTATGCCCTTTTGGAATTTCAAACTTTGGCGCTTGTGCCCTTTTGCTGTGACAAATATTAGCACTCATGCCGTTCTCATGTGCCAGATGTTGGTGCTAAGCCCCTTTTTCTGTACCAAATATTGTCGCGTATGCCCTTCTTCATTTACGAAATTTGGCCCTTATTCCCTTTTGCCGTAACAAATCTTGTCACTTATATCCTTTTTCTATGCTAATTGTTGTTAGTTATGCCCTTTTTCATTTCCAAAATTTAGCGCATATGCCCTCCTTCTGTACCAAATTTTGGCGCCTATGTCCTTTTGCTTTTGCCAAATGTTAGCGCTTATGCCCTTTTGGAATTTAAAATTTTGGCGGTTATGCCCTTTTATAATTTATAACGAAACCCTAAAAAGCCAGAAAATGGGAATACATTTTCTCGATCTTCCAAAATTTCGCAAAAGACAATAAAAGTGATTTTTTTAATTCTCTTGAAAAATTAAGTAAATTTTGTCCACATTCAAAAATTTCGTGAGGTCTAATATTTTTCTTTCCCTCCAAAAGTTTTCTTGGAAAAAAAGAGATTATATGAGGTAATTTTATACATTTTCAAGCATTTCACAGGGTCCAAGGAAAGTATATTTTACTTTGGAGATTCTCTTGAAAAGTCGAGAAAAATGGAGTAGATTTGTACCATCTTGAAAAATTTTGCAAAGTCCAATAAAACAAAATATTTATTGACCAATCCTCTGCAAAAAGTGAGGAAAATTTAGTAGATTGTTTCAATCTTCGACATCGCCAAAGTCCAATGAAAGTACGTTCGACCGTCGGTGAATACTGACAGTGGGGCCATTATCCATTCTTGAGCCATTGTCTATAACTTACCCCACGCTCAGCCCATGTTAAAGCCATGCTCATCCCATTGAACCTTTTCCGAACGGGTAATTAAGATTGAAATGTTTGGTTGAAAATTGAAATATTTTGTTGAGAATTAACTTTTTCAATACTCAATTTAACTATTTCATCACTGCTTGAAACCTTATCACGTTTAATTGAAAATTCAAAAATTTGGTTGAAAATTTTGTACGTTTTATTGTAAACTCGTCTTTCTTGGTAGAAAATTTATCTTTTTGCTCAAGAATTAAATTACTAACTTAAAAGATCATCTGCTTTGTTAAAAATTCATTTTAAATGTTGTGTAGTGAATTCTAGCTTTTCTGGATCTCTTAATCAACACCAGAAACAACAAATGGTAAAAAGCGTTTCAGGTCAAAGTTCTGTATATAATATATTTATCTCACGCTTCATCTCGGTCTTGTACTTCTGACACAATTTTGCACAGTCTTTCGTAAATTAAAGGTCAAAGCATCGACAACTGTAATTTGGGGATTGTGAATTCTCTTTCGTTAAAGCTCCTTTGGCTTTCATGAACAATTCTCATCACGTTTCTCGCGCTTCACACTCGATTTTTTCAAAAATGCGAACTTCTCTGCATTGTGTTCAACACTTTTATATCAAATGTACACTATATTTATTTTTGTAACTTGGCCTAGGACTGTTGATTCAGATATTGCAAAATAAAGTAAAAACTTTGTTCATCATGATGACTTTAATATTTGTTTCTCATTTTGCATTATATTTTATCCTCATCTACCCTCAAGTATCATTTCAATAAGTTTATAGTATTGCAATTCGTAATACGTATTGGTAATGAAAGATGCGTACTTTCGTTGTCTTGTCTTTATAATTAAAAAAGAGGGCGCATACTATAAAAAAAGACAAATTTTATTCAACATATTATTGAAACCTATATTTCTTTTTTTATAAATTTGGCTTGTTTATTTTAAATGCTATTTTCTACGCTTCCAACAAAAAATACGAATCCTACCCTAAAGTGGTTTCAAGAAAATTTGTAGATCTTCTTTGGCTGAACAACTTTTGTCTTTTTGTTCTCCTGTATGGTTTTTCCAAAAACTTCACTTTTTGTTTTTAATGCTATTCTTTACGATTTAAAGAATAATTGCCCATCCCACCAAAAAATTATGTATAACAAATTTGTACCACTTTTTTGGGTGAGCAACTTTTGCCTATTCATTTATTTTATAGCTTGTGTCATTCGTCCAAAAATTTATTTACTTTATTTTATTTTTCACAATTACAACAAAAACTACGCGTCTTATGAAAAAGTGATCGTTAAAAAATTTCTAGATCTGCTTTGAATGCATAATTTTTGTTGGTTTATCTTCTTTCGTACCTTGCGTCGCTTTTCTGAAAATTCAATTTTTTTTATTGTTAATGTTATTTTTCACGGTTGGAACAAAAACTACGCATCCTATCAGAAAATGATTATTAACGAATTTGCAAATCATTTTCGAGTGCACACTTTTTTCCTGTTTATCTTTTATTGCATCTTATGTTGTTTTACCGTAAAATGGATTTTTTTATTTTTCATTGTTTCCTTGTGCGATAATAACAGCCTCTACACGGGGGTGAAAGCACAATAATAAGCAAGAAAAAGTACTTACGGAGTGGGCTTAAGCAAACGTCGTAAATTATCGTTATCATCTCGTGTGTAATTCGTCAGATGATCACTCTTCATCTCCGATTTTAGAATTACAGATATTGTGCACCATAACCTCGAAATAATGCACTTGGCAATGCTCGATCCTGTTTTCTGTCGCACTAGGCGGGTCGACGAGGCGAGGGAATAGCAAGCTTTCATTTCACGCTTAGTTTTCGGGGACTCCACGAGAGCACGCTGATTCAGAAGTTAGTGACCCCTCCAAAATAGATTGAGCGCCGTGCTCATGGAAACAAATCGCCTCCTAGAATTTGACCAGATGAATTTCCATTTTCGTCGGACAACCGGATTCTTCAAATCATCCTGTTCTTCCTTAAATCACGTGTTTCTGTCATTGAAAGGGGCCAAACGCCTTTTCGGAACTGTTAGTGACAGGGGAAAAGCACAGTCATTGAAAGGTGCACAGGTGTCACTAACCCATCCACTGATATTAAGCACACAAAAAAGTCAATAATTATTAACAAGCAATGCGGACATTGCTGCTAGCATGCTGTCAGTAGTAAGAAAGGACTACTTTGCTTATAGTTACGAAAAAAACTCATGATTGAAGCGTATACAAAAGAAGAAGAATAAGTCTTGTACTATTGAAATCTAACAGTGTCATTGACTGGTGTCTCTACATAATATACCATAGAAAGCTCAATTTCATCATTTTCAAATAATAGTGACGGTAGAATCTTTATTTCAAAACCTCAAAATTTCAAACTGCGAAGCAGTACTTTGTAAATAATTTTAGTACTAAAATTAGTACTTCCATGAATATATTTTTTTGATCTGCCTTTAAAAAGGGCTGACTGACGGGGGGTTTGGTTGGTTCAAAAACGCATCACAATTTTTCTTAAATATTTAAAGTTAAAAATTCTTGGGGTTATTCTTATTCATTGGGTATATTCTAAAGTTAAGTTTTTGTTTTTCAAAAAGTACGCATTGATTTTTGTTGTGTGGATTCGAACAAAAAAATGGAAGGGTAAGCACCAAAATTGGAAGACCAACAAAATTCGAACACTCTATTCGGTACACTCATTCATGGCTTTTTTTACTTTCGGCCAAGTTCTATCTGTCTCATTAAATTTTTCGTTAAAACGGCATTCTTTTTGATTGAAAATTGAACTACTTTGTTGTGAATTTGCCTTCGTTGTCAAAACTTCATTCTACTGGTTGCAAATTGAATTTTTTCTTTATTTGTTTTTTTTTTGGTTGGAAATTAATTCTTTGAACTGAAAACGAAACATTTCTTTTTTTTCCTGAAAATTAAGAGCTTTTGTCGACAACACGTATCTTGATGGCGATGCTCTTTGTTAATTTTATAAAAAGCTTATATAAATGAATTTGCAAAAAACTATTGTGGGCGTCTATATGAACATATAAGTCGGGTTTCCTCTATTCTCCCTTGGATTATATTTCCAGTTCTCTTCGGTTGGTTATTTATGAAATTAACAAATATATCAAATGAAAATATTTATTACTGAGTTTTACTAGATACAATATCACCTAAAAATAGCTAAGATAAAAATTAGTTCTTTCTTGTTGTAAAAATCGTCACTGAGTATTTATTTATATCATTTGTTTATGAGATTAACAAGTAATATCAAATTACACGAATTACACATTTTTCTGAAACTCCACACTGCGTTGATGAAAGCCTGTAATTTCATTGCCAAAATATTATTTGCATTGAAACAAAATTTTCAGCAATTACAATTCTAATGAGATTTTGAGGTTTCAATTAAATTTCGAGCCGACTTTGGATTTAAAAGAATATCATGTTTCAGTTTGCAATTTTTTTTTTTGAATTGAAAATACACAATCTTTAGTGAATCGTAATTTACAAAACCTTCCATAAGAGAGTGTGGGAAGATTGGGCAATACTTGGCTACTTCACATTTTTTTACTTCATCTGCTGTCATATTTTCAACTGCACGGTTCATCATATTTATTTTTATTCTCGAGTGATTTCCATCTGTATTATATACTCCACGAAAATTCCTACTATGCTCAAATATTGCGAAAACCTTACCATTGGATGTTGATAATACAATACGCTCTAGGTTTGGCACGAGCATAAAACTAAAATTTTCTACTCGCAATTTAATCCTTGTGTCGACTAGAAAAACGTATCTTCGAAATTCGAATCGCTGGTTTCGATTTATCTGTGGAACAAGCCGAATCTATCCAAGTTGTCCAACTGAATATCCTAGAACTCCATGAGACACTCCTTCAGCGCCTGGAGGAGTGTTAGACCCGGCATGAATAGAATATTCCTGAAAAGTAGAAGACATGTTAGGAAGATCTTGTTGGCCATCAAGGTGAACACCGGGATTACGATCTTGAAGTGAATCGTGATTTGTAACAACTTTATCAAAAGAATGTGAAAAGATATGGCGACTTCCGCCTACTGGACAATCCCTTTTTTCATCTGGGGTCATATTGTCAACTGTGCCGCTTAGCATATTTATTTTCACTCGAAAATGAAGTCTGCTTGTCGAATACATTCCACGAAGAACCCCGCTATATTCTAATATTGCACAAATGTCACCATTGGATGTTGATACTACAATATGTGCTCGGTTTGGCACGGGAACATATCTCTTGCTTTCTACTAGCAATCTGATTTTTTCACCAACGGGAAAAACGTATTTCCGAAACTCGAACTGAAGGTTTTGATTTGTGTGGGGAACAAGCCGGAGATATCCAAGTCGTTCAAGGGAATATCCAAGTATTTTAACGGAGGGAGACTGACCAGCAGGAGATATGGGTCGGGCGCGAAGAGGAGGCTCCTCTGAAGAAGTCCGGTCAGGTGAAAGTTGTCTGCCACCAGAAGAAGGAGGAGGACCAAGGTTAGGATTTTTAAGGGAATCGTAATCTGCAACAACTTTATCAAATGAATGTGGGAAGATATGGCGACTTGCACCTACTGGACAATCCTTTTTTTCATCTGGGGTCATATTGTCAACTGCGCCGCTTAGCATATTTATTTTCACTCGGAAATGATCTTTGCTTGACGAATACATTCCGCGAAGAACCCCGCTATATTCTAATATTGCGAAAATGTCACCATTGGATGTTGATACTACAATATGTTCTCGGTTTGTCACGGGAATATATCTCTTATTTTCTGATAGCAATCTGATTTTTTCACCAATGGGAAAGACGTATCTTCGAAACTCGAACTGAAGGTTTTGATTTGTGTAGGGAGCAAGCCTGAGATATCCCAGTTGTTCAAGTGAATATCCAAGTATTTTAAGAGAGGGAGACCGACCAGCAGGAGATCTGGACCGGGCGCGAAGAGAAGGCTCTTCTGAAGAAGTCCGGTCAGGTGAAAGTTGTCTGCTACCAGAAGAAGGAGAAGGACCAGGATTTCGACCACTATTAGGATCCCCGTTGGACTGTGAAGTGCATTCTGCAAGAAGAAACAGAAGATTCTTATTTTTTGTTCAGCACACTCATGTCTTATATTTTCGGATGTACTCAACGTTTCTTTGCAGGAAGCATCTTTCTGATGATTCAATCAAAATTATGCGAAATTATTTTGAAATAAAATAATTTTTTTATAATTACATTTGATATTAACATTATTGGTTATAGTCCAATCAAAATTTTTTAAGTGATTTTTCAGAAAAAGAATAATTTTCTCTTACTTGCTCAACATGTTTCTCATTGGAGCAACTTTTTAAAATGTGCTTATTGTATTTTATAATTGGAAGACCGTAAGTCAAATTTGTATAAGAATGCGTTGTAACGGATTTTCTTTAACATTACATGTATTTTATTTTTATTTAAATTATGTATCTCAGTTGTTTTTTAAAAAGTTAAATTTTTACTAAAATTTTAAAAGCAATTAAATATCATCTGACGCGATTCTATTCCGCATATAAATTTATTCTATTATCATGGATATGAAATGAGATTAATATGAAAAAAAGGAAGAAGAAAAATTTTAAGTTAACAAATAGAAATTAGCCTTTATTTATGAGTCAGACTGTCGCGAACACACACATACATACTCTTATGACGAAAAATTTAAAATTGGGTCTTTAAAAAAAAATGCGCTCGTCAAATTTAAATGAAAGAATATATCAAAATGATAATTGTCATCTCACCATTTTTATGGTCACGAGAATTAGCACAATTAATGAATCAATTAAAATCGGTGCGTATTGAGACATAAATTTGCTACTCACACACTCTTAAGGTTTTTACTAATCATTGTTGGAATAAAAGTCCAGATATAGTTGGTATTTAGATCAGAGCGTCCAATTCACAGATTTGTCTAAATACTGGAGAGAAGTACAAAAGCAGATAGTGGCAAGTTCGCTCCTCTCATTAGAATTCGTGGCCCTAATAGTGTGGGAGACGGTGAAGTTGATGATCGTTAATTGATCGTGATAAAAAGGACAATGCATTTACACGTAAAACGAAATAAACACCACGCTGAAACAAAATTTGAAAAAAAACGAAAGATTCAGTCAAGATTCACACCTTTTATAATACACTTCCGGATCAAATTTTCTTTTTAAAATTTATACAATATATATACCAAAACAATAAACAGATCGATATAGTTGCGAATATGTAAATAAACCGTAGCTTCGCCTTTGATAATTAGAACGCAAAATGCTCCGCCTATTTCAAATATAGATACTCGATCCAGGGTACCTAACCCAATCATAAAATTCCAATTCCACCGCGCTTTTCAGGGTTTCAGTGAAACATAGTTTCTTCCAATCACACACACACAGCCTGAGCATTTCTACCCTTATATATCCTGGCGCCAAAACATTATATTTCGCCCGCGCTTTTCACAGTTTTAGCGCGAAATATTTTATATACATAAAATCGGCTCAGTATGGAACAAGTAAGATAAATGTACTGTTTTCCTTGGAATTGAGTTAAAAAACTTGTATTAAATGATTCGGAAATTATTTGTTTTGTCATAATAGATAAATTATCCTAACGCACATAAGCAAATGTCTAAGCAATATATATGGTGGCCATTGTACCGCGTGAGCCGGAAAATGTCTGGGAATTTTTACGGGGCTAGAGACTTTGTTTAGTTTTCCCAATAAAAACTTACAGTGTATCAATCTGATCTACATTAATATAATGCAATATGAAAATCGAACTATCTTTGCTGTAAAATATATTCATCTTGGTAAGAAATAAACATTTTTAGATTGATTTCAGCCATCTGAAAAATTGATTTTATGGGTTTAGAAATTCAACTTGTTGCTTACAATTCAAGAATTTGGTTAAAAATTCGTCTCTTCAGATTGAAGGTTGTACTATTTGTTTGCAAATCCAACTATTCAGCGGAAAATTAATTTTATCTTGAGGTCCTACTATTTGGTTGAAAATTCGACTGTCTTCCAAAAAATTTATTTGTTCGGTTTACAAATCCTATTATATTGTTAAGATGCAACTATTTGTGGTTGTATGTTGATTTTTTTCATTTCAAAATTAAACTTTTTGGTTTGAAACTTGGTTGTTTTGCTATGAAGTAACTTCTTTGGTTTGAATTCAAACTATTTGGTTAAACATTCTAGTATTTTGTTGGAAGGTAATTTCTTCCTGGTAAGCCTAATAGTATGTTATGCACCAGAAGGGAGAAGAGGGACTTTATTAATGAGTGTATATCTTCAGTGCAAATCATAGGACTCAACCTAAAGTGCCGCTTTTCAAGTTCAAGGATATACAGGGTGTCTAAAAAGTCCCGGGACGGTTGGATATTTCCTCAGATAAAATATTTTTCAAAAAAGTGAAGGTCA
>JAWWEA010022652.1:0-10765 GCA_035222095.1 Andricus quercuspetiolicola | reverse complement strand
CGCATGCAAGGATAAGGCTGTATACTCTGAGAGGTCGCCTGGTATCCCAGAGTCACCGTTCGAGACACCTCACCCAGCTGCCATTCAGCTTTCGGCACGGTTGTTAGACCTCCGCTTGGGGGTTAATTTCTTCGTGAATGAATTCTCAACCGAAATGATTACTTTTCAACATAATTGATGAATTTTTAACAAAATAGATGAATTTCTGTCAAATAATGCAATTTTCATCCAAGAAGTATAATTTTCTTTTAAAAAAGATGAATATGCAACAGAATAAATTAATTTTCAAGAAAGTAATAGAGTTTTCATTGTGTAGGTAAAAGAAGGGTTTAATGTGAAAAAAAGTTGAACTCATCAAAACAAAAAAAAAATTAATATAATAGTAGAATCCTGAACCATCGAGATCGATTATTATGAAAACAGTTAACTTTAAAAGCCAAAAGGATACATTTTAAAAAAATGGTTTATTTTCGACAAAAAGGTTGATTGTTAACGAAACAGTGGAATCTTCTGACAAATTCTTGAATTTTCAACCTAACAAGATGAATTTTCAACAAAACAGTTGAACTTTTAATAAACAAAAAAATAGATTTTCTGATTTCATGATGATCCATTATGATAAAAGGATGTGTTTCAGGATTAAATCGTGTGGAAAAAACTATGAATCTTGACGACGTTCCATGAACATTGCAGTTCACTTTTTCAGGGCTGACCTGAAACTGAAGTTTCAGGTTAGTTTCTTACATGTACTCTTTACGATGCCTGTGATTGGCCAACGCCCCATCACGGAGACTGGTCGAACCTGATTGGCCAATCAACTCACGAAACGTGGAGAAGATTTATAGTTTTCTTACACTATTGAAACCCGAAACACATCCTTTTATCAAACAGAAAAAAACTTCCTCACATACTTGTTCAATTTCCTACAAAATAACATAATTTTCCTTTCAAATACAGTTGAATCTATATTTTGTGTCGGTTTTGGGGCTGACTTTGACATTAAATCCAGAGTCTCGAAACTATTTTGTCTCTCCTGTTCCTCTCTCTCTCTATTTTGTCGCTCCTGAGTGCACACCGCACATCCTTTAGCAGCACCACTCATGCATCCCCATGGTGCGGCGTCAATTCTCGAGAACACTAAATCCAGAATCACTAAATCCAGATTTAATTGTAATTGAATTTTTAACGTAAAACATGAATTCCCAACCAGAGAGAATGAATTTTGTATAAAGTAGATTCATGTTTAAGAAAGTAATTGCGTTTTCAACCAAAGACATAAATTTTCAACTAAAAACATAAATTTTCATACAAGAGGATTAATTTTCTTCTATAAAAGGGGAATTGAAAAAAAATACATGCATTTTTAAGTAAGCAGTTCACGGCAAAACGCGGATCCTCAAAAGTACGCCAAAATGAGGGGAATTCATAATTTGGAATCTGTTTCTTTCTCATTTCAAGTATTGTTGAGTCTTGAGTTGAATTTCTTTCTATACCTGTCACGGCAATTTTGTTCTTTGTTATTTGGGCGAAATAAATAGTTATAAGCGGGTCAGTTGTAATAATATAATCACCTAATTTTAAATTCATTTTTATCTTGAAGCGCGTATTAGTGTCATAAAACAAAATTTGTACTAATAAACCTTTCATTAGAAAAAAACTCGGTTCATTTTTCAACATTCTTTCAACAGATTTTACTTTTAATATTTAAAGAAACATTTTTAATATGAAAACTACATCTTCAAGGTCTTTCCGGATGAACTATTCATCAAAATAGAACTAAAGTTGACTATTTGGATTTGATTCGAGTTTTCTATAAGATTCTATTTATCACGTTTTCTGGGTATACATAGTTGTTAATAAATATATTCAATTTTTTTTTGTATTAAAATCTTATTTTCAATGTTCAAGAGTAGAGAAAATGTCACATTTTTCTTATGCACGATGAAATTGAGGAAAATCGGAGATCTGTAATGTAACATTTTATTTAAGCAAGAGAGATGCATACGACAGTATTTCAGTTTATATTTGACATAAGGACAAGTAGCTTTAATTTAAAATAACATTCAAAATGGTGTTCTTACAATAAATGAATGATAATTTTTTTATATTTTCATTGCACTATTTATATCTAAATAATAGTTTTGAAAACCAAAATTGACCACAAACTGTTAAGGTTCTATCTAGTTCTATAAAAAAATTCGAGCTTCTCTGTACGCATTGATCCTGTAATATGGCAAATTTCACTTCAAAACTTGACACTTTAGAGGTTTCCCATATTTTTCTATATGAATACTTGCTAGAAAGGGAAACAGAAAAATCTGAAATTTGCAGGATATTTAAATCAGTCCTTGCTCGAATCATCCTGTCAATTTCATGATGGACTCAGGATCAAATATGCGAGAAAGGGGTAACGCCAAAAATTACATTCAGCAACACGTTCAATCATGTTTATATTTCAGACTTTACACTATTTTTAATTGAAAAGTCTACTATTATATTCTTGGTACGGAACTCATCCCTTTTGTTTGAAAATTCTATTATGTGGTTGCAAATTTAATTATTTAGCTGAAAATTCGTATTTTCACATTTAAAATTCAACTATTGTACTTGGTTTAAAAATCATGTGCTTTGTTGGAAATTGCTCTACTTCGGTCATAAAATAGTCTTCTTGGTTAAAAATGCAACTGCTTGGTTGAAAATTAACGTGCTCGGATATGTTTTTAACTATTTCGATGGAAATTCGTATTTTTTAATTAAACTCAAATACTTTTATTTCAATTTAAATATTTCTTGGTTAAAATATCAAATATTGCATGTTTTGCTGAAAATAAATTTTTTATTTGAAGATTCACCACTTTTTTCAAAAATCTGTGCCTTTGTTTGAAGACCTAAATATTTTTTTGAAAGTGCGTATTTCAGAATTAATTTTTTAACTGAAAATGTAACTATTCTCTTTTTTGTTTCGAAATTGATATTGGTATTTTGTTAAAAATTCCTTTTTTGATATAAAACTCATCTTTCTGGTCAAACATTCATCTTTCTAGTTGAAAATTCACCTACTTAGTTGAATGCTGAACTCTTTTGTTGAAAATTATTTAATTATTCTTGAAGATTCTTCATTTTAGTTGACAATTCATCTTTTTCGGTTGAAAATTCAACTACTTCTTTGAAAGTTGAACTGCTTTGATTAAAATCCAGGTGTTTGTTGAAGATTCATAATTTTTATACAAATTTCCTCTCTTTAGTTTAGAATTTATAAGTTTTGTCAAAAATGCTTTTTTATGGTGTTTGAGGATTATTGGTCAAGAAAAGTCTTCTGATTACGAATATTTGTAATAATTTTTAAAATCCTGATCAGTTTTTGTTTAAACAATGTTTTTCATAATTTCATTACTTATTAACCAAATTTTTCTGCAAAATTATTCTTAGCACCTCTAAAAGAGAATCAAACTTTTTGTTCCTTGCAATTTTTGTATAGTATAAACCGTTTGCATCTTACAGCGTTGCAAACAAATGAATTTTTAACAGAATTCTGATAAAAAATTAGGTTCTCCAAATCGTGAACGTCTCCCTTTAAGATAGAGGTGTCAATTTTTAATTCGTTTAACTTGAAATGAGAGGCAGGCTCAAGGAATGACTGCAATGATTTTTTGCTGACATGCACCTTTCCCTCATATTTCATATGGTTACCGTGTTCCTCATCAGAGTATTTCTCCAGCTGTGAAACCATGTTACGTTTTGTCCCAGTGGGCTCTAGGTCCGGAAAAAAACTGAGAGTTACCATTTCTTGACCTAAGTGTCACAAGTGACGTTTAATTGCCTTTAATGCGGCTGCGAAAATAGGTGTAAAAGTATTCTCATAGAAAGTAAATGTTTTACTGAATGAAAGATCATTAACGGGAGCACTGCAAATATTAATTTTCAGAACATATATTACTTTGCACATCCATCTTGCATAACGAAAGGTATCTGGAGTTAAAAACCTATCTGAGGCCAAGCTGCACGAAAATGCTTGTATAAGGCAATATTAATATTTGGACCATCAGATACTCCAAATGCAGCTTGAAATCCATCCTTTTAGACAACTTAAAATGCATGATGTTGACTTGCGAACCACAGCAGAAGTTCATCCAGCTTGTTTTGAAATAAAGCACAAGCGCTATTTGTAGATCCTGTCTTTGCTGTTGTAGTGTCCGAGCAAACTACTACGGTCCTCTCAACAAGTTTTCAATTCCGTAGAGTAGTAAATGTTGTTTCCGCAATTTTTTCACCTCTATCTTTATCCATTTTCGGAACTCCTAACACCTTTTCTGTTTCTTTAATCGATATTGAAATAGCTAAACGTTCTTCTTTTAACGGACCCCAGAAATTTCTGAAAGCAATTTGCCATCCGTATGAATAACAAGTTGTACCGAAAATTCGGTAGTTTCTTCTATTTCTATAGCTCGTTTAGCACGTTGAGATTCTCTTATTCTCTTAACACTACTTCAAGACAAGGCTACTTCAGATGAGTTACAGTTACTGCAGTCTTTTATGGCTTCAGATGAAATATACGTAGCTTTTCTACCACTAATGTCAGCGCGATCTAATGTGGAGGCTGTATTTTTGGTGACTATATCCGAAGCACTCAGTTTTTCACGTTTTTTAAAGGGTTCTAATGTTCAAAAGACTGACGAGCAAGGGCCGACTTTCTTCACATTAAAATCTTCATCTCTATCAGAAGATATAATTCTTCGTCGCTGCATAAATTTCTTGACATTCAGTTCTTCTTTGTTCTCCTTTAAATTTCCTTTCCTGCTATTTAGATATTTGAATTTTTTGGTTTTCATTCTTCCTTACTAAATCATTACTCAAGTAAGTAATAACTAATATTTTCTCTAATCTTCGATCTGTCAAACATAGTCCATGACTTTCTATTTTTATAAGTTTGAAAACGCCGCAGTAAGCAATAACGAAAAGACAATTTAATACCTGTTGAAACTTATTCTCCTGACCAAATTTCGTTGGTCCACCACGGTTTACATTACGGCATAGATTTTCATACTCATTTAATAGACTCTTCAGCTTTCCTACAATATTTCTTTCCTTCATAATTGGTATTCAAACTTTATTCCAAATATTGCAGACATCCTGGGTAACCTCTTTCACAGCATCATTTCCAGAGTCGCGTTCGAAAGTATGATAATAAAAGTATACACGAAAAGCTTTTGCGGTTGTTGGTGACATGTTGCAATCAAACTCTTTCTTCTCCTGACGAATTAAATTCATGAATAATACTGATTCCCCATCAAAAACAAAAGCTATTATTATAGGACCTTCTTCCTCTCCATCACCTATAAAAATTGCAGCCCTACCTCCTCTTCTAATTAACGGAGCTATCATTGTGCTATCCCTTTGTGGAATCTTTAAAAGATCTGGGCTATTTTTTCAATCGCACGCTTTCCTAGAAGGAACATTCTTGGGTATTTCAACAAAAACCTTTAGAGTTCTCTAACACCTGAACAGTAGTAATGAATCTCTACCTACTCCCACTCGTATCCTCTTAGTGAAAAGCTTCATCCTACTTTTTTTTGATTATGGTTGCTTGGTATATGATGATATCACTGATGAGCTTAATGCTAAACTTGCGCCTACACTTATTGCTTGCATTCGGTTCATATACATATAACATCCCTAAAAGCGAACATATTTTCCCTTATAGAGTGAGAGCAGGAGTTTTCAATGTTGCTAAAAGAAGACAATTTTTTATGGGCAACCTGCTTTGTAGTTTATGCAACACAGTAACCCCGAAATGTCCTTCTTAATCTTTTCCATTTTATCGACAAAGATCAACCAACACCCTCCAAACTCCGTGAAAGGCAAACTGTTCTCAAAATTCAACCTCATCTCACATGTAAAATGAAAAGGTTGTTTATTATCCGAGGTGCTTGTCTTTGGGACAAACTGCCTATAACAATTGGAAGTGCACCTTCACAATACCAATTCAGAAAAATTCTTTTTTGTTACTTATTTACTACCTCAAATGCGACGCTTGAAATTACTCATTGGTAATAAATTGAATAAGAAGGCGCTCAAGCCTACTTAAGTACTTCTTACTTTTAATTATAGTAATATAATATAATAATATAATATAATATAATATATAAATAAAATAATATAATGATATAATTTTAATTATTTATGTGTGCATGTTTATATACTTTTATTTGTTATCTGTTATGAACATTAAGTTAAGTAATGTTAGAAACATAGTACTCGAAACTCCGCACTTATATATATTTAGTTTTTTTCGATATTTGTACCACTTTTTAGTTGTTATTTTTGACTAATCTTTGTCTGCGAATCGATCGCTGTAACTAAAAATCATCTGTAATATTTACTACCTGTTCCTAAAAGGGCGAACTATCCCTAGGAACTTTTGTTCAACAAAACACAAATACAAATACATTTCTCGTAATTGTTACTTGACAGTTGTGAACTTAGCTTTTTATTCTAACTCGAAAACAAAATAATATTTAAAATTAAAAAAAAGTTAGTTTTCAAATGCAAAATCTCACTTCTTGGTTTTCAAATGAATATCTTGTGTTCAGAAAGATCGAAAGAACTTTATTATAGGTCAATGAATTCGCCTAGAAATTCTCTATCTAAAGAAATGCTCAAATGCATCGATAATAAATATGAAGAATCATATGTTTTCCAAAAACATTCAATAAAATCGATCTTTCTAAAAAATTAATTTCCCCTTTGAATTCGTGGTAAAAATTTTAGAAAATAATCCTTCTGATAATTTTTTGTAAATTTGGAAATGAAGAAGATATTAAGCTTAAAATGCTTTAAGGCCGATTGGGAAGTACTTGGTACTGTTGCTTGAACCAACCTAATTAATCCGAAAACAAATATCAAGAATCATTTATATAATTATGAATTCAAATACCAATAATGTGTCGTTAAAAAATCCTGTAATTATAAAATGGACATTTGAGAAAATTCACGGAATATATCATGAATGAAGGCGGCGTGGTACGCGGTGCAAATGTAGACATGAACATGTCCACAAAATAAATTATGATAACTTGAATACAAGCGATGAATTATTCCCACATTTATATACAACTCATCAAAATATATTGATAAATCATTGAAATATAGGCTGCAGCTATACATTAAAAATAATTATATAATTGTAATAGAGAGATACGTATTGAACATAAATAAACATTGATTATACAGATTATAGCCAACATTAAATTACATAACCTCAATGACAATACACAACTCACGTGACTTAAAAAAAATTAAAATCCAATCTTTATGTAATTCAATATTGCGAAGAAAATTAATCAGTAATTAATTATTCAGTTCTCAACATAAAAAACGATGAGCGATTATTTTCATTAAAACATTTAAATAATTTTCCCTTCACATTTTAATGAAAATTTTTATTATTAATGTGACATTTTTCACTAATTTCAGGAAAAAATTAAAACATACTTACATATAATTTTTAAATTAGAATTCAGATACTCATTTAACATCAACACAAACATTGACAAAAATTATATAAGTCAAATAGAGGCATTTTATACATAAACCAACTTTTTTTACACAAATAACAGACAATATTAAATTACATAACCTTAACGTAAACAAACAATTTATGTACTTGATTGAAAAAAATTAAAACTGAATGTTTATGTAATTTGATATTGTGAGAAAAATTGACCAGATAACAGTTAATGAATTATTTCACAATATAAAACGCATTAAACAATTATTTTCATTGAAACATTCAAATAATTTTTACTTCATATACGAGTGTGGAACAAATAATAATTCGACAACTTCCAGACCATTAAAAGTTTTATTAAAATTAATGTTCGGAGAAAAATTTGGTACCGCTTCGAGGCTAATCTAGTCTCATCATAAGTTCTATTAATGATGAAGAATTATAAAGATACGAATTAGATACGAATGTAATATTGTCGAATCTTACCTTAGTTAAGTTTAAATTCAATAAGTGAAAATTGGTTTGTTGTGTGGAATAAAAATTGGAAAAATTCGAGTGTGAGTGATCATATTATTTTTTTTTAAATTCCAATCAAAAGATCGTTCTGTGAAAGATTAAGTAATGCTTAATGAAATTATGAAAGGTGCCTTATATGTTTAAAAAATTAAAAAAAGGATTTGAATTAACATAATACCTGAAGTATGTGATATTGTTCATACTTTTAATGCCTATTTTATTGAATCAGAATCACTATTGTGAGATTGGATTAAGTGTTTAGTAATGGCTCTGTGGTATTTTTCAGCTAGTTAAATGTTATTTTTATGTTCTTTGACTCTAATATGCAATGGACGTTTGTTTTGACTAACGAATGTCATTCCACAGGAACATGCTGTACTATAAATTACGTTACGTTGATTTAATGTCTCTAGTTTGTCTTTACCCAGTTTATTAAATTTATCTAATTTGTTATCAACTCTAAACATAATTTTAATTTCATAGTTTTTGAAAAGTCTCTTAACGTTGTTTGAAATACAACCTAGAAACGGAATAGAAACGATTTCTTTTTTTACATTAATTATGTTATCATTGTTACTGGTTGTAATACCATTGCTGTCAAGTTGATTTTTTTCTGAGTCTAATTCTTTTAACATTTTTTTTCATGTGTTTTGTCAATAAAATGGGTGGGATGATTGTTGTAGTTGAGATATTTTTTAACAAGATTTAAATTTTGAATGTGAAATAAAGGATCGGATAAAAGTATTGCAGAATCAGTTAGATTTTGAATTATTCCTATTTTATGTTGGATCGGATGGTTAGATAAAAAATTTTTTAATCTTCCGGAGTAAGTTTCTTTTCTAAACCAATTAGTAATTATATGATCGTAATCCTTTCTAATAACTTCCATATTCAAGAAGCTCATGGAGTTATTTGTTTCGTATTCAAATTTAAACTGTAATCTCTGGTGGTAAGAATTAAAAAGGGTTACTAAAGAGAATCAAACTTGTGTGTTGGTAAAATAAGAAAAGTGTCATCGACATAATGGAAATATATGGGAATATTAGAATTGCATTCTCGTAAGATATGTGACTCTAGGTCTTGCATTACTATTTCTGACAAAATTGCTGAAATAGGAGACCCAATGGGGGTACCAAAAGTTTGTTTGTAAAATTGATTCTCAAATTTAAAAAAATGTGGATTCCATTAAAAATTTAATGTATTTTATAAAATGATCTTGAGAAATTTTAGTATTTTTGCTTATAAATTGCCATCTATCCTCAATTCCTTTGATGACTAATTCGAGAGGGACATTAGTGAATAGAGATGAAACGTCGAGAGAGGCCATAATATGGTTATTAGGTATTTTAAAATTATCAATTTTTTCTTTAAATAATATTGAGTTTTTGACATCATATTTATAAGTCGGTAAGGAGTCTGAAATTATTTTACTTAAAGTTTTATCCAGAAAGTATGATGGGGAGACCATTCTTATGGATCTTAGGGAGCCCATATATTCTCGCGATGTTCGTATTCTCAGTTAAATTTCAGGATGGAGAAATTTTTTTAATCTCCATTCGCCAATCAACTTAAAAGTATCTCTTTGGAGTTTTTTTAAAGGATCAGAATCTATTTTTATATAAGTTTTTTCGTCGTTAAGTAAATTAACCATCTTGTCATTATAATCTTGACGTTTCATTGCTATAGTTGTATTGCCTTTATCAGCTCTAGTTATCAAAATGTTTTTGTAACGTTTAAGAAATTCATGTGTTTACTTTAAATTTTTAGCAATAATTCTATCAGGTTCAGAGATATGTCTTGTTTTTTTTTTAAATAATGAGAAGTTAATGAAAGTATTTGGTGTCAAAATTCATTCTGAGAGTTGTCTGGGATTTCATGTAGGTTAGATTCTACGTCTTTTATAATTTCGAAAATGTTTTGCTGTTCAATAGTAACAAAAGTGCAAAATTTTTCACCTAGTCTGAAAATATCGCAGACAGGTTCTGGAATGACCTTAAGAGACCAAGGCTCTTCAAAATTATTATTAGAGTTTTGAATAGATTCAATCTTATGTCTGTTCAAACTTATCTTTTCGGAACCTCATTCAGATTTTAAATTCTTAATTTTCTTATGTAATCTCTTGTCATTCAGTTTTAAATTTAAATGATTTTGCTATTCGACAACATTTTTCAACATAAAAGCAGGAAGAAAAAGTGTTAATTTGGTTCTTATTCTTCCAGAAATATAAGTTAAAAAATTTGAATGATTATGAACGTCTCTGATTTATAATTTTCTTAGTTGTTTTTGTAATTGTTTAGTTATAATTGTTGACTTATTCCTAGAGGACCTACTGTATAAGTGTGTTGATCCTATCTTCAATGTGTTATTTAAGATATTGTGTGGTTGTAAATTTTGGTGTCTTCATGCCATTAAAAAGGTTTTTTCTTACCATGACTCTCCTCATATCACTATTGATGTTTATCCAATCTTTGACAGTTGTATAGGCTTCATGTCCATATTGTTGATCGACTCTTGTTAAAAACATGATGAATATGTACTTTTGAATATGTAATTTTGATTCCTGCTTTTATGATGAAAAATGTTGTCGAATATCAAAATCATTTAAATTTAAAACTGAAGGACAAGAGATTATATAAGGAAATTGAGAATTTAAAATCTGAACAAGGTTCCGAAAAGATAAGTTCAAACAAACATAAGATTGAATCTATTCAAAACTCTAATAATAATTTTGAAGATCCTTGG
>JAWWEA010022400.1:0-10771 GCA_035222095.1 Andricus quercuspetiolicola | reverse complement strand
TCAATCACGTTCGAAGAAAGGCTTAATCTACGACATTGATTTCTGAGTTTCGAAAAAGGTTTCTCAAGAAATTATTGCTTTTGTGGAATTTTTCGTATAGTTAAGAAACTTAACTGTTTTGTTAAAAATGACTCTCTTTTGGTACAAAATTTGTCTTTTTTGGTTTAAAATGCAACTGTTTGGTTGAAAATTCAGTTGAATTGGTTGAAAATGACGTTTTTTGCAAATTTATCTTTGCGCGAATAAGAATCTAAGGGTTTCGGAAACATGCGAGTGTTTGGTTAAAAATTGAAAATATATTTTGGATGTGAATTCAACTATTTTGGTAAATATTCGTCATTTTTATTTGAAATATTACTACTATATTTCATCGAGAATAATTCTCTTTTCCCATGTTTTTGCAGTCTGCATCGGGGCCCACTGACATTTACTTTACCGTGATACACTTGTTTCGTCAGTCGTTTATCTTTCATTCTATCAACATGCCCAAACCATCTCAAAGAGATTCCTTCACATATGTCAACTGTTGTCTCCTCCACACCACATTCTTTGAAGATTATCTCATTACTCACTTTGTCCATCAGTGCTTTGCCACATATCATGCGCAGGAATTTCATGTTAATCGCGTCAATTTTGCTCCTAAGCTTTTCTTGGTATTATAAAAACCACACTGAATTTTGAATGCTTCCTCCACAAGTCAATTTATTAAAATGTCTCAGACTAGTCTCACACAAGCTCCAATCACTTGATTTCCCGCAAACGTATGCAAAAGCGCGGATTTTTCCTTGGAATGTGCAACAATAATTAGTAAAATTCGTCATGTGATCTAATGTAAGGCGGCGACCGACACTGGAGCCAGCTGAGATAAGGGTGAAAGCAGACAGACCTTGACCGATCGGTAGTAGGACGCGGACGCGTATCAGAGACATGGATTTCATAAACTAACTTTCCTCTTTGGAATCCCTCGATTTACTTAAATTAGATTTACGGGACTATTTCTCGTTAAATTCTATATTTTCCCATAAAATAGACCGTTTTGTTTGACAAATGGAGTGACTGTGGGTATCGACTACCCAGACTATGGTGATTCTGTGACTTCAAAGTTATCTGGTAACCAGTGCAAAGTAATATGCCAGTAATAATTTTATGGAGAAGATCAACAACCACCTCTCTGAAAAATTCCGAATGAATTCACTTCCGTTGTAACACCATATCTACAAAAATTAACCATCGTTTGGGGAGACAGAGAAGGTAGCCGAATATAAATTCAGCATGTTCGTCACATCAGCGTCATCACAGTTCTTCTTTCCACCGAATGTAAGTTTTGCGTTCTATGAATATGTCCGTATTTTGTATTATGAATTTCCTGACGTGATTTATTCTGCCAAGTATTTAGATTTTTCTACATATTATCATATATCATTTATTCGTATCGTGTGTTTTACAGGATTTATTTACTTATATGCGCTTCCGAAATTTCTTGTTGAATTGTTTTTTATTGAGAGTTTATTTTTGAGCAGTATGGTTTAACACGGAATTTGCGTATTATCATTATTGTGTTGACGAAGAAATTTGTCATGAACGGGAGTGAGCGATTTGCGTGCGATTTATCTTAACGTTTTATTTCTGACGGTCATTTTATCCTCAAAATGTTATATCAACAATTTTCGTTTTACTTTCACGAATTCTCATTTAAATAAATATGTGATATTGACAGATATTGATTTTGTTACTGTGTTTGCATGATAACATGAAATCAATTTCAGTTATCAAATCCAAATTAAGAATCACTTAGCATATCATTTCTGAAGGTCAACAGAGTTGATTTCCGAATGGTAAGATATAGAGTAATTTTGGAAATTATTCAGAGATATAGTAGTTTAAAATAATGTTATAACTTTTTATGCAAGTCGAGCTGCATAAGTTTCAATTGAATTTTGATGTCTATTAATTTGTAATAAATGATAAATCTATGATTATGAGCGAAATTCTATAAGAGGGATTTCGCTATATATTTGTCGCCCAAACAAAAGACTAAAAATATACTCAAACTGTTTTCTTGGTTAGGTTTTTTCACATTTTCATGAGTAATAACACTACTCCAATTATTGACAAATAGAAAGGTTTTTTCTGCACGAGCGTTTAGAAACAAATCGCAGACAAAAGCATAGTCAAAGATTAGATGGGCTTTTTGATCTTCGTAATTTATTAGTCGAGATGTCTGTAAAGGAAAATGCGTATAATCAGGCCAACGACGTCGTTGACTGATGCGCGAGGACATCGGAAGACTTCATCAGCTGAGCAATCGTCAAAATAACGAATTACTTAGGCCTCGAGCACAAATCGAACAGCATCAATAAGAACAGGAGTTTGCTGAAATACAGGCCCGACAGAAACATTTTTAACATTTTGATGAGAATATACTACGTGAGAAGTTTAGTGAAAAAATTCAAGAATTTCTCGAATTTTTTACCTCAACTTCAACTTGTGTCATGACCTGGGAAACTTGTACCCAAAACCTGACATTCATACTGGTTAGAATCGTCGCAAAAGCGATTGAAATTCAGAATAGACATGCTTGCACATTTTTAGTCGCATCTCGAGAACCCGTGAAGATTATGTAAGTTTTATTTTTTTAAATTAAAGATAAGACATCAGAGAATAATTGCTATGAATTTGAGGTTTAGGCTACAAATCTCCTAGGTCATGACACAAGTTGAAGTCGAGGTACGAAATTCGAGAAATTCTTGAATTTTTTGAATAAACTTCTTACGTAGTATATTATCGCCAAAATGTCGGAAATGTTTTTGTTGGGGCTTAATTGACGCGTAATTTCAAAAGCTTTCCCATGATTTCTTGTCCATGCCCTTGTCCATGAATATAATGAATAGCCATTAGGACATATCGCCTCCTTGCCTAACACTTTCCACAATATCGAACAAGTCGTTCAGTTTCCCATTAACCCTAATACTCGCTTTGCTACCAGTATATATTGTTTTTATTGCTTCTAGGAATGTAGGAGCCTTCCATTGACTCCCTACTCTTTCAGGACTTTCCAAAGTTCACTTCTATCCACCTTGTTAAACGTTTTTTTCTAGGTCAACAAACGCGCAGAAAACCTTCTTTCTTACTCTCGAACTTTTATCTGTGATGCTACTTCAGTGAAAATCTATTTTTTGTTGAAGATCCATCATCATCATTCATCATTTTCTCATAAGAGAACTAAAAGTGATAGGAAGCTGTGAAAGGTCTCAAGATTTTCGTTTGGATCTAGTGACAATACTGTAAAAATTTCAGGTCACCGGGTTGCAGTCTTTATAACCTATTTATTTGTGAACATGGCTACCTACTTTGAGCTCGGGTCCGATTGTGAAGTGAGTTCTGTGATCAAATTCTTCACGTGGGAAGGTGTAACCGCCGGTGAAATTCAGCGAAAAATTACTGCTGGTTATGGTGAAAGTGTCATGAGTGTTCAAATGGTGCGAGAGTGGCGAAGATTCTTTTCAGTAGAAACGGCAAGAACTGCGTCTTCGTGACTTTATCTCGACGGGCTCATTGTGGTCACGGGGCTCATTGTGGACTAAAACATTTCCTTCTTTGAAGAATTTTCACCACCTGCGCATCACTTCCACACTCGTGACACTTTCACCATCAGCAGCAGTAATTTTTCGATAAATTTTACCGGCGGTTACACCTTCCCAAGTCAGGAATGTGATCACAGAACGCACTTTACAATCGGACCCGAGCTCAAGGTAGGTAGCCATGTTCACAAGTGAATAGATTATAAACAATGCAACCTGAAGACCTGGCATTTTCACAGTGTTACCACTAGATCCAAGCGAAAATTTTGATACCTTCCGCAGCTTTCTATCTCTTCTAGTTTTCTTATGAGAAAATAGGGAAACTTACATTTGTCAGGACCCTCGTAATTTATATTTTTCAGTTGAGAAATCAGCTATTTCGTTGAACATTCATGTATTTTGTTAAAAATTGGTCTCGTGTCAAAACTCTTACCTACTATCGATAACATTGTTTATTATTCATAAACTCTTTTGTTTCATCTCTATAACAATTGCTATAAATGAAAACCCTCAATGAGCATCTTAAATCTGTTAAAAATTTTTGCAATATATTTTCGTGACATTCACGCTTCCTTGAATAATTGCAATTTTTTAAGCAAAACTAGAAAAATAAGCAACCGTGACAAATTTTGAAAATCGAAAATAGAATTCTGTTAAAAAGTACCACCTGATAACCTTGAAGACGCGTACTTTATTTATAGCTCATTGGTACATTGTAATTTCAAAAAATTCCTATTCATTTTAAATTTGTGCAAACAATCAGAAGGCAATATTTTGAAAATGGAAACAGGCTCGATCACATTTACAATTTCAGGATAGGTCCTTTTAGTTGTTTTAAAAAAGTTTGAAATGTTACAACAATCGCGTTATTTTAACAAATTTGTATTTTTTCACTTTTTCCATTTTTATAACCTTTTTTTATTACTATATGAAGGCCTGAATAAGTTTATTTATTTTTACTTAACAAGTAGTTTGGTTTCCACTAATGAATTAGAAAACATCTTGACCAATCAAATCAATAATTTGTTCACTGATCTTTAGTGGCTAACTCTGAACTAATCGAATTTGTGAAATTTCTCTAATAATTACATATTTAGATTTTAACAATTTTGATTTAGAGAGACCTCAAAGTATTTTTTGCATTACCGAAAAAACTATAAAATAAGAATAACCTTCTTTAGGCACTAAATTGATACTTATTCAAGCCGATGCTTATTTTCAGAGCAAGTAGATTTCACGAAGTTTGCTAAATAATTACAATTTTCTATCGAAAATAAAGAAAATATACGACCAGCAAAAAACTTCAAAATTGAAGACTGAACTCGGTTGAAACGTAGGGCATAAGGATTCTGAATATGAATAATTAATTAAACAGTATATTGATCCATTATACATTTAGGAGTCTAAAAAATGTGTATGTGTCTCATCTTTGTTTGATCAGTCAGAAGGCAATATTTTGATAGTTGATAGTTTCTCCATATAGCCTTCTTGTCGTTTCAGTAAAGTCAAAAATGTTACAACATAGCTTCATTTTATCAAAATTTTCTATTTTTCACATTTTCCGTGATTCTGAAAATTTTCACTAGTAATTAGTTGCATTTTTTCAGCTTTTCTTTAGGATTACAGGGAAAATTTATATCGATTTCTTATTTTTAAAAACTTAATTTTAAGAAAGTATTTGAAGGGATTTTAAAACATTTCGAATTATTTTCTGAAATCTCGGAAAATAATGCACAAGATTTTAAAGCAGAATTTTGCAATTTTGCAAGACTACAAAATTTTAGAAGAAATTTGAATAAGTTTGAGGGATATTGACGAGTTTTGTGATTATACAAAAATGATATTAACATAAAAGAATTTCAACAAATTGAAAACAAACTTTAGATTTTTGAAGATTTCAAACAAAAGGTTTCGAAGCATCTTGCGAAGTTTAAAAGATTTCAAGAGAATAACAATATTTTTATTCACATTGCTGGGAAAATATGGAACGAATTTTTGTTTTACCAAATTTATATCAAAATAATATTCGAAATGATTTTATAACATGCCAAAAGATTTCAAAAGTTGTCCGGAAGGAATCTGAAAGTCTTTCAAGCATTTTTTTTGTTTTCGCAGGATTTTAAAATAATATTAGGAAAAATTCTAATAATTTCAAAAAATATTCCAACGTTTACAAAAAAAATTTAATATTTCAAGAAGTACAAAATCACAAAATTGTCAAAAAGGAATCCAGGAGATTTAAAGACAATTTAAGATATAATTTGAGTTAGTTTAAGATATATTTCGGAACTTTATAAGTATTGAAAAAAGTAAAAATATTTTGTAACTTTGAAAGATTTCCGAAAAGTTATGATAAATTTTTCAAATCGTGACGTAGGCTTGGATATATTTTGAACTGCCGCAAATCATTCCTCAAACTTTGCCAAAATCCTGTTCAATTAAAAAAAAATTCAGAAATTTTCCAAATGCTTTTTCGGCATATTTGAAATATTGAAATTTTTTTTTGAATTTCCTCAGGAAACTTAGGGAAATTCCATTTATATAACATTAAACATTAAACATTTATCTACTATATTTTTCGTTAAGATTTTGATCTTTTTTGACTGAAAATTCAACTACTTCGGTTAACTCTGTTGTTAAAAATCCACTTGTTTGGTTGAAAATTCATAATTTTAGTTCAAAGGTAATCTCTTTCGTTGAAAAATCCTTGAATATGCTTTCTTGAATAACTGAAATTTTGAATGAAAAACTAAAAAAATGAACAACCCTAAAAAATTTGGAAAATCTCAAACAGAATTGTGTTGGAAATCAGCACATGAGGACGCTGAATATGTATAATTAATTTATAGCTCATTGATCTATTGCCATTTCATAAAATTCCTATTTTTCTAAACAATGTACGAACAATAAAAAGGCAGTATTTTGTAAATATAAACATGCTAGGTCTCGTTTACAATTTTTGAATTAGGCCTTATTATTGTTTTAATAGACTGAATAATGTTACACCATCGCGAGTCATTATTTAATTACAGCCCTGTATACAATATATTTTTCATGATTCTCCACCCTTCTATAGAGCTACAATTTTGAATTTATAAAAAAATGTGCGTTTGTAATGATGAGCGGTATTTTGAAAATATATGCGTGATTGCCCATTTTGCTAAAACTTATGAATATTAGATTAAGCCTGGAAAGTATGTACATATCAAGCTCACTGGAGTAATGATAAATTAATGGTAAAAAATCCAGCTGAATCTCGTCTAGGTGATGGCAACGAGCGTTATTTTTTCATGTTCTGTTAACTAATCAAAAATATACCATTAAATGTTTATTAACGAATACAACTTTGTCATCAAACAAGAAAAGAAATTTATTCTATTTTAACATTTTCTTGCATGACGACGTTATGCCTACCTAATACATCTATTTAAGTAATACAATCCTATATGGGTTATTCCAAATTTTTTTCAGAATTCAGCCAAAATCCTTCTAGACGATGTCAGCGATTTAGCTGACTCTATGTAAATTTTTTGTTTTTAGTTGATTTTTGCATCAATTTGTCTTTTATATTTAAACCCGCATAAAAAGGCAATTCGTGACCAATTGGTCAACCTGGATGATTCTTTATTAAAAATTAAATGTCTGGATGAGTTCCTTTTGAAAATCGTAATTTTTTAACAACAATTCACGGAGATTCACAATTCAGTTTTTCGGTACTTTACACCATTTTTTCAGTATTTCCAAAATTATATATCATTATTGAAAATTTTTAATGAGAAAGATATAAAGGTAGAAGGACTTTATTGCAAAATCTTAGGAAGGAATAGTTTTGATTTTGAACTTTTGGCCGTATCTTTTATATTTTTTCCAAAAAAACTAATATGTTTGATTTACAGAAAAACTGTAGCCTTTTTCTTGAATCTATATTTTTTGGTGTTTTTCTTTGCGGATGTCGAAACAGCAAGAAAACTACCGAGAAGGAGCAGTTTCATGCCTTCGTTACCATTTTTATCAGAATTCCGCGGTCATCCTTCTGAATCTAAATTAGTAAAACTTAACTAATTAAAAATTGCATTCCTATTGATAAATTAACAATATACAAGTAGCTTAAGATTATTAAATAATTTTTTGTTCGATGATTTGAAATGTTTAAAAATTCGACGTCATGTGATATTGTGAATCTTATAAGCAGTCTGTGTCACCTCCACAAATATCCCGTGTTTGCAAGTTATTGCTTCATATTGAAAAAATTATACTCATTCACACACATAATCTATTTTGTCATACTTTATTAACAAAAAACTTTTCTGATTTCGAATCACCTGAAGTAAAAATTAGAACAGCTGATATTTATAGAAATGAAATTTATAATAATAATTTATATCTTATTACTAATCGAGAGCGAGATATAGTTTGCGTACGCTCTCTTTTACCAAGGCTTCAAATCTGAGAACTTCAAATTTGAAAAATTTTAGAGTATGTACATAGGAGTGACATTTATTAAGAATAAAGCTTCTAAATAAAAATTAAATAACATTTTTCTCAAATTTGAGTAGTCATCCTGAAGTATACATATATTTACGTAACACAATCGCGTGATTTTAATTAACATTTCCATTTCTCATGCTTCGCAATTTTATAAATTTTTCAAAATTATTATATACAATCTTAAGTAAATTCATTTATTTGCGTGTAGGTATTAATTGCTTTTCACTAAGAAACTAGCAAATATCTCAAATAATCGAATTGTTAATTTTTTACTAATCTTGGCTGCTCAATTTCCTACTTATTTGAGCTGATACTTATTCAAGGCAAATAGTTTTTACAGAGTTTGCTGAATAATTGCAATTCTCTATAAAAAATAAAGAAAATATAAAACTGAAAAAACATTTTGAGATTGAAAATAGAATTTTGCTTAAAAGTAGGGTATGAGGATCCTGAATATGCATAATTGATTGACATATTGATCCATATTGATTCCATATTAATCCATTATATTTTTATGATAGTGAAAAATTCTGTTGTTTCTTAAATTTGTTCAAAATATCAGACGGCACTGTTTGGAAATGGAAACACACTAGGTCCCGTTGACAATATCTCAACATGGCCTTCTTATTATTTTAGTAGATTTTAGAATGACACAGCAACGTGACGTTTTATTAGAATTTTCTGTTTTCACCTTTTTCATGATTATAACCTCTTAGAATTATTATATACAGTTATAAACATTTTTCTTTCCGCCAAGCAATTAGATTTTCACTTTTTAATTGGAAAATATCTCGACTACTCCAATTAGTTATTTTCTACCCATCTTTAATGGCTCACTTTTCGCGAATCGACCCTGAAAGATTTCACTAGTAATTATTTAAATTTCAGCACCTTTGGTTCAGAAAGCAAGAAAGATTGAAAACTATAAACTACTTTTTTCAACACTCAATTTGATGCATGTTTTTGTCGTGCTTGATCAGGAAAATAGATTTTTCTTGTGATTTTTATATTCTCGGCATAATAAGCAGCTATTACTTTTACGTGAAAACTGTTTGTTGCGGATTTCTTTAAATCTTTACGCTTCGAGATCCCTGGATTCGAAAAAAAAATTTTATGATGATGTTTGTCTGTCTCTCGTCGAGGTTATGGTTGCCGTTGCCTGCATACTGGATAACTTTTAAAGTACTATCCTGATTGGATTGTGATTGGGCACAAAATCTTAGGTTTTGTTTCCAACGGTTCTGGCTTATGCCACAAATAAAAATTATTAATATTAAAAATTTCGTATTGAGGTCAAACTGTGCAAAATACAAAAAAAGATCAATCAGTAAAAATTGAGGACGCAAGAAAGATCTTCAAGATTGTCTTTGATCACTTTGTGACAGGACGCGTAGGTTTTATTTTAATGGTAAAAAATAAAATTAGAAATAACAACATTGTTTTTGGAAAAACAACACGAGATACGAGAAAAAATAAACAAAAGCTGTTTGTCCAGAAAAGTGCTATAAGTTTGAAAATAAAAAGGAGTATTTTTTTGGAAAACAAGAATAGATAAGAAAACATCAATACAAGAAAAGTTGTTCACCCAAAAAAGATCTACAAACTTCTTATTAATAAGTTTATACAGGACGCGTAGTTTTCGTTTAAATCGTATAAATAACAATAGGAACACAAAACAAAAATTTTTGGAAAAGCGACACAAGACAAAATTACATCTTTATTTAACAACATTTTCCGCCTAAATCATAATATAATTTATCTCATATTGCGTACGAATTCGTTAAGAACCACTTTACGCTAAGACGCTTTTTTCCTTTTCAAATCGTAAAAAATATCATTCAAAATAAAAAAAATAAATTAATGGAAAAACGACACAAGACGCGATAAAATGTTAAATAGCAGTATTGTTTTTTTATAGGATGCGAACTTTCATAAATCATAAGAACAAGAAAATAAAATCACGTCTGTTACAATATTGATGCAAATAATAAATTTTTTTCAAACTTGTTCTGGGGTGAAGACGGTTTACATCATCACGGACTAAGTCAAGTGACTGATAAGATTAAGTTATAAGTTAATTTAATACAATGTTTGAAATATTTTCGATGATGTTGTAGGTACAAAATCATAAGCATGATACAGTTTGTAGTTCGCCTTTTACCGCTGTTCAAGGTATTCAGTGTATCTTGCGTATACATTGCCTGTAGCCGAAATCACAATAGCATGAATAGATGCATGTTTGACATTTCTCAATATTGTGCTTAATTCGTGCCTTAACTCGCTATAATTATGGACCTTCGTTGTATATGTTGACTACAAATTTGAGTTACGTGGACAAGCAATGTTTAGGACAAGTTGTTGAGGTATAATTCCTGCCGCATCATCATGTCTGTGTGAATGTTCTCTTTGAGCCATTGCGCGACAGCTATGAATAATGTGCTTGATGAGTTCGTTGTTATCTCCACATGATCAGCATTGGTTAACCACGTCTTGATGTAGCACTTGTTTTAGAAAATTTCTGGTGCTGAAACCCCCGTCCTGAATCGCAATGACGAATCCTTCCGTTTCTGAACAGGACGCTCTTTTTCAGCCAAATATTAGATGCCTCACTGTCAGCTTCATATTGCTGTTATGTTTTGCGGGTGCTCGCCGTAAATGGCTGTTTATCTCCACTGCGTTTCTAGTAACTCTGCGGCCTTTGC
>JAWWEA010022191.1:0-10775 GCA_035222095.1 Andricus quercuspetiolicola | reverse complement strand
GCTCCGTCCCAAAAGTAAGACATGCTGAAGTCGACATTTTCGACTTCAGGATGTCTTGATTGGGGGCAATTCAAGTCAAAACCAAGTCGAAGAATTTTTCGAAGCGTAAGGAGGGAAAAAATTTAATAAATCCTTGCAGCTCTATAGAATTTAGTTCTACTGCGTGAGTGTATTGTGGAGGGTGTGAGAGTGACAATCCAGAGCCTAAGGACGATCTCGAAAAATCATAGGAGCAGTAAAATCGACTTTTCCAAAAAGTTATTTTTTCGAAGGGTAAGAAGGTAAAATATTTACTGAATCTTTCCAGCTTTATACAATCCAGTTCTACTGCATGGGTGGGTTTTGGGTGGTGTTAGAATGACAATCCATAGCCTGAGAACAACCTCAAAAAATCAGAGGAGCAATAACTTTGCTTCCTCCGAAATAGTGTCATTTTTCCGAAGTATAAGAATGGAGGATATTCATGGAAGCTTTTTCGCAGCTCTATAGAATTTAGTTTTACTGAGTGACTGGGTTCAGGGAGGTTCTAAAATGAAAATCCATAGCCTGAGAACCACCTTAAAAAATCAGAGGAGCAATGACTTTGATTTTTCCGAAAAATTATCATTTTTCGGAAGGATATCAAGGGAAAATACTCGTCGAATCCTTCCACTCTTATCAAAACGAACCTGGTTGCATGGGTGTGTTTACGGGATTGTTATAATCTCAAGCTATAGTCTGAGTATCCCCTCAAAAAATCAGATGAGCGACTTTTTCTGATTTCTTCGAAGTATGGTAATTTTACCTATGACTAAGATGCCTTAATGTTCACCCATACATTCCGACTGAATACATATGAGTTTTCTTGCATGGGTGGATTCAAGGGGGTGCTAAAATATTAACCCTAAGGCAGTTGACGCCCTACAAAGGCAGATGGGCACCTAGTTCTCATTTTTTTTCTAATAAATAGTCAGTTTCCTAAGGATAAGATGCGTAATTATTCCCAGAATCAGTTTATCCGAATAAAAGTGTGTTTCACCGTGTTTCAGGGGGATGCTAAAATATCAGCCCTTGGCTGGAGACACTCAGGAAAAATCAGAGTTTCAACTGTTTTTCGAAATTTGTATCTTTTTCTAAGTATACGATCCTGCGCGGGTGGGTTTAAGTTTAAGGGGATGTTAGACCAACAACAGTTAGTCGAGAGACCCGCTCAAAAAAATAAGGGTCAAAACCTCTAGCATTTTTCAAAATTGCTCAAGTTCCCATTTGCAAGATTGTCAAATACTCACAATCTTTCCAAGTGGATTCGGACAGGTTTCAATGCAGGAGTCTTTTTAGGTTGATGTTAGAATATCAACCCTTAGTCAAGAAACTCCCACAAAAAGTCAGGGGGTCCTGTAAAATTTTATTTCGCAATTTTTTGAGCCATTATTTTACATTAAATGTATTTTTCCTTCTTTTAGTGTTTTTATAAAAAAATATTTTTTAATAAGATACATTTGTTATGGTTTTCAATAATTCATTACAAATTCATAAAAATTGCCACTCCTAGGCCTGATGGAATGATTTTTCCATTTTGAATATTGCGCCAGATGTCCATTTAAATCGATTTCAGAGATCAGTTGTATTGAGACCAGACGGCGCTGTCGACATAGTTTCTGTTTATTTTTTTTTCGGCTGCTTTGGAGATGCAGCATTTAAGAAATTGAACATATTTATCTCAAGTGTTGACAATCCGCAGGGACTTTTCGCCTCAAATATGAATTTGAGCCTCCAAGAGGAAAAAAATTGCCCCCTGATAATCATTCGTTGCGCTAGCATTTCGAATTGATTTTGACATTCTCATAATTTATGATATGAAAAAAAGTCAGGAGGAGAAAAACGTTGCTTTTGAGAGCCCTACAAGATTATCGTAACAACTTTTTGAATTTTCTTGAAAAATAGAAAATTCAAATTTTTATCGTACAAAAAATAATGAAAAATCAAAAATTCCATTTTGCGGTCAAACTATGCAAGATAGGAAAAATAATGAGTCAACACAAATTATGCACCCAAAAAAGATCTATACATTTTTGATGAATCACTTTTTGATAGGATACGTAGTTTCTGTGTTATTCGTAAAAAACAAGATTAGAAATTAAAAATTTAATTTTTGGACAAACGCTACAAGCTACGAAAAATAAATAGAAAAAAATTTCTCATCTAAAAAGGAGCTACAAATTTGTCAACAATAACTTTTTAGATAGAACGCGTAGTTTTTGTCTGAATCGTAAAAAATAACATTAAAAATAGAAAAATTCAATTTGTTGAAAAACGACACAAGACACGACAAAAAATGAATGGACAAAAAATGTTCACCCAAAAAGGAGCAACAAATTTGTCATGAATAATTTTTAGATAGGAGCAGTAGAGTTTCTTTTAATCGTAAAAAAGAAGTTTAAAAAAAAAATTAATTTTTAGAAGAACGACACGAGCTGCAATAACATTTCATCTAACAGAATTTTTCGCCTAAATTATATCTACAAATTTTGTAATAACCTTCTTACGCTAGGATGCGTATTTTTAGTTTAAATTGTAAACAATATCATTGAAAGTAAACAAATTGAATTTATGGGAAAACAACACAAGTTGCAAGAAAATGTTGAATAACAATCTGTTTTGTAGGATGCGTCCTTTTTTTAAATTTTAAAAAACAAGACAATGAAAATACATATGTTTTGATACCAATGCATATTATGAATTGTGATAAAATAAATTTATTAAAATCATAGATTTTTCAGGGTAGCTGAGAATAAAAATTAGTGCAAAAGAAGGAGCAAATATTAAAATAATCATGAAAAATAAAATTTGTACATTATTTTGCAATATCTGCATAAACAGCACCAGACCGAGATACAGAAATAAATATCATATAAATTTGATATAATGGAGTTGAACATAATGTAGAAAAGTTCAAATTTTGAAGAAAATCGAGTGCGAAGCACAAGATACGTGATGAGAATATGTTCGTTAAAGCCGAAGGAGCGTTAACAAAAGAGAATTCACAATCACGAAATTATAGTTGTCGATGCCTTTTGATTTTGAAAGATCTGCGCAAATGTGGAGGGCACACAAAAACCGATTATGTTCCCATTATTCATACCAGTGCTGGACTAACAAATGTTGGGCCTGTAGGCCATAACTTTTTGTGGACTCCCCTCTCCTACAATTTTCAAAAAAATTGTACGAAATTTTAAAGAATTTTTTAAGAAAAAAAAGTATGAAATAAAGCACTATGGCTTATAATATATGTTTTTATTAAACCTGATGATAATTTCGGATCCAAATGATTTGAAGAAATAAACGTAAACACTACATATTTATAGTCCGATAGCATAATTTTTAAATTCAATTGACGTTCGTTTGTAAAAGTGAAAGTTACAAATGTTTAAGGGGCCCACCGGGCCCCTAATTCCCGATAGCATAATTTTGAAATTTAATTGACGCGTTTTTGTGAAAGAAAAAGTTACAAAAGTTTGAGGGGCCCAATGCGCCCCTGATTCATGATAGTATAATTTTAAAATTCAATTGATGCTTGTTTTATAGAAGAAGTTGCGGAAGTCCAAGGGGCCCAGTGGTCCACTAATTCTCCATAGCATAAGGGGCCTACTGGGTCCCTAATTCCCGATAGCATCATTTTTAAATTTAGTTGATGCTTTTTTGTATAAGAAAAGGTTACAAAAGTCTGAGGGTCCCCTAGGTCATAGCCTACCTTGGCCTTCTGGTTAATTCGGCACAGATTTATACTCTAGCTGCTTATGATCTTTCTAACAGAAATATGTTTGAGAATATCATTATTGACATATATCCTCAGATATACATCTAGCATAATTGTCCAGGTGCAGTTGCGTTACCGCCTGTTCTCATCCGTCAAGTACTTCGCCCTCCATCCAGGTCACTTTTGACAATTCATTATTGTACCTCTAAAATGCCGTCGGCTTTTACGATGAATAGATAGAAGAGTATTTATGGTACACTTGTTAATATTCCTCTTCAAGTGCTCAAGCTTGTGACACATAATTGCAGAAATATTTGATCACAGAAAATAGCCTTTTCCATACCTGCTCCTTATTCATACCAAAATTTCGAAAATTGGACAATTTCTTCAGAAAGGAGTTGAAATTTGATCATTTCTAATTTAAGCCTTCAAAACTGAGCAATTGTATTTTTCATTGAAGTCTCGAAATTCAATGATATCAGAATAAAATTTGGAGACTAGACCAATTTAAAAACCTTAAAAATCGAATATTTTCAGACTAGAATTTTCAAAATGGGATCATTTAAAATTCGAAGGAATTGAAATTGCTAATTGAAAGCGTTTAAAATAGAATGATTTAAAACTTAAAACATAACTGTGAAACACAAATGTGTGTAAATTATTTTCCATTCGAAGCGATTCAAAATTGACAATTTTAAATTGAAAACTAAATTTAACGTTTTAAGGTCCAAGTTTATGAAATTCTGAAATTTTAAATTGTTATTACATAAAAAACTATTATTCACCATTAAGATTTATCAGGCAAAATTTCTCAAGATGAAAAAATAAATTCACCGCAATTTTCACCAATTAAAATATAAAAAAATCTCAATTATAAACCTTTACAATTGAATTATTCTAATATATCGTTTAATATAAATGGAATTTCAAATGGGAAACATTAAAAATGAAAAAGTGTACTATGTAACGTTGAAAATTAAATGAATACGAACAATATTTAAAACAGAAGAAAATTTCAGCAACCAAGAACTGTAATATTACAACTTTTTTCATACTCGAACTCTTTAAACTTGGTTTGAATCTGAGAAATATTGCAGGGTGCACACTGCACAGTCATTCTCCTAATTTCGTTTTTTCCCACATTTTCCCCATATTCTCGAAAAACTTCCCTTTTTTCTCCTTCTCTCAAAATATATATACAAAATTATTCTACTGAAAACTAGATTATGCTACCCCCAGCAGTGAAAGCTTTTTTTAACTTAGAGAATTATCTATTATAATTAATTTAATAAAATAAATAATATTAAACATATAATAAATGAATTATAATTTAAAAAGAATCAATATTGATATTATGATAAGAATGAAATAAAAAGCGCTTTGGATGAAAAAAATTTGTTTCCAATACGTAGTGGCTAGCCTGCCGGCGCCGGCCAGATTGCTCGTTGCCGGCTGTCTTTATTCTCCCGGGAGTAAAGTTCCGAAAAGCGGGTAACGATATATTTTAATGCACTGATTACAAATATACTATGAAAATATCAAGAAAAAAAATTCAAGATCAAAAATTTTAAAACCACGTTTTTAAAAAGAAAAATGTTATGTTTACAACATTTTTTAAAACCTCGTATACTGATGTATTTGGATGTGCTGAATACGAAAATGGACATGAAAATACCTGTAAATATTATTTTCAATTTCAAAACTTTAAAAAATTGTGTTTTTTTTTGCGACGTGTAAACACTGTCGCCACCGGTAAAAAGCATATTCAAAGCATACGGAAGGTACTGTCACGCATTTTAGAGTAAGCCCATGGAACTTCAGAGCTATTTTGTTCGCTTTTGACATATGACACTTTTGATGGAACGTTCGACGTATATATTACACTTTATCGTCGACTTACGACACAAGAATTACGATTACGACTCCTGAAGGCGGGAAGGCACCCCTATGATTGGTCACAAAAATGATGTCGGTCAAATCCATACCCCTTTCCAACATATTGTTGGGGACGAAAAGCCACCCCTGTGACTGGTCACAAAAATAATGTCGGTCAAACCCCTTTCCAACTTTTTTTGTAGGCGGGAAGACACCCCTATGACTGGTCACAAAAATAATCTTGGTCACAATCCCACCTCTTTCCAATGTCTCGTGGGCATGGAAAGGAAACTGTGATTGGTCACAGAAATAACATTAGTCTAACCCCTTTCGAACGTGCCTGGGGGGGGGAACACACCCCTGTGACTGGTCATAGAAACAATGTTTCATGTTTATTATACACAATTCTTGTGATTTACAGGAAATATTGATTATTTGTCCAGACGATCCCAACTTTAGCAGATTGACCTACTGCGCTTATATCGCATAGTGCGTTTATTGGCTGCAGGTCAGGCGTGATTCAAAATTAATATAAAGTATTTTAGGCTGTGATTTAAATGAATAATCGGTTATGTTAAACGAAATTTCTATACACACCGAAAATACTTCGTCTACGCTCACCATATTGTCATGCAAAAAAATGCTAAGAGATTATTTTTTTTTTAAACATGATTTTTATCAGCCTTTACGCCGGCAGTGTAGGAGTACCTTTGTAATATTTGACAGTTTCTAGACGTTTTGAATTCAACGATTTCTAAATTATCAGCAGAACATGTAGATTTTTTAAATATAAACAATTTTTGATCCATGATTAAAAAATAGCGCGATCTAAAATGTAACCATGTGTGACTATCAATATTTGTGGAAACAGTTAAGATCTTCAGATACGTGAAATATATTAGCATCCATGAATATATTAAAATGGCGAAAGTAACAGTTTTCTCAAACATATTTTTTTAATTCTACGGATAAAAATTGATATTAAAATTCAAAAGCATGATTTTTATCAACAGGAAAACGAATTAGATATTGAGGTGGAAAATATTGATATTAAAATTTGATATACAGGTATCGAAAATTCAAAATATAAAAAAATGCAGATATTAAACTTGAATCTCTGAACATTAATTTTTAATATCAAGGTATTATACCTTAATATGTAGATCACTGTCTTATAGTTAAAGATCCTGATATTGGGTTTTAATATCCATTTTTCTCCCGGTAGAATGAGTAGTTTCTTAAATTATTCAACTCGTTCCAAAAAATTTCAGGAGTTCTAATATATAAAAAGCTGATAATATGGATTCTCAAATAGTGTATTTTTTTCTGATATTAGAGAACAAAAATCCAGGGACGCAAGGTGCACTTGGCGGACGTGCATTTTATTGAAACGCTTTCTGTTAGAGAAATTCTGTTTATATTCATGGAACTTTAAATGATCTCTTAATATATAAATTAATTTCAAAATTTTCAATGGATACGAAGGATATAAAAAAAATTCGAAAGGATTGCAAAGATTTTAAGCTATTTTAAAACATTCAAAAGATTTTCAAGAGATTTTGTTTAAAAAATGTTAGAACTCTTAATGTTGGAAAAATTGGTTGTTATGAATTTTCAAAGACATAATGTTTTTAATGTTGGAAAATAAAAATCCAGAGACGTAAAAGCCCGTTTCGCGCGAGTGTATTTTGTTTCGACGCGGTTTTTTGCATAAAATTAATGAATAATGTTAATTCAATTCATATCCGAGGAATTTAGATTAATTTCTACCTGTATATATTGAAATAGCCTTATCACGATTTCAAGGGATTTAAATAAATTTGTAGAGAAATGTATAAAATAAAATTAATTTTATTACAAGGGATTTTTGCGGATTTCAACCAGTTTCAGGGAAATGAAGGACATACAAAAATTTCAAATGTTTTTGATAATTTTAAGTTATTTAAAAAGATTCCAAAAAAATCAAGAGATCTTGTTTCGAAAATTCTAGTACCCCTAATAAGAAATTGTTGCTATCGTCTTTAAGGAATAACATTTTTTTCAAGGGATTCATCTTGTTAGTTGAAAATTCATCTTCTTGTTTGAAAGTTGAACTGTTTTATTCAAAATTCTTATTTTTTATGTTTGAAAATACAGGGTTCTATTTACTGGAATTTACTATGAATGTATTCTAAGGTAATAAAGATGACAAGAATAAAGATGGCTAAGAGCCATCTTGGATTCAGGGAACTAGACGAAAGAAAAATCGACGCAGGTAGATTCGTCTACTTGCCGGCATTTGTAGACAGTAAACTGTAGATTTTCTCAACTAAAATTAAGTAAACTCAAAGGCCAACCCCACAAAACAAGATTTTGGACACCTAAGATTCAATTATAAGTGTAGCTTTATCTTCATCCAGAACAACAACCTGAAAGGTAGAAACTCGTAAGCGGATCATAAATTAGGAAGGCCCTCATTGTAGACTAAACTAAAGTGGCCTCAGAATATTATTAAAAACAATAATAAATTGTTTAAACAATTATGTTTATTAACTTAAATATTAAGTCATTTTCTTTTTCGGATATCCTTTGTGCCCTTCTTCCCTAAGGTGCCCCCCCCCCCGCAGAAAAAATTCCTGACTATGCAACTCTACGTGTGTATTTATGTACGTATGCACGCGCGCGCGCGCGCGCAATCGTATGCCTGGGAGCACGTGAACTTTTGAAAGAATAATTCGAAATGGTACCAAAGGCTAATCTGATAGATTAATTATTAATCTATCAGATTAGCCTTTGGTACACTCTTTTAGTATTGAAAACTGAAGGTCAAGTTCGTTAGCCAGCTACTTTAGATAAAAACTCAAAAATAGCATTTTCAAAATTTTTGAGACACTTTTTTCAATATTCAAAGATTCTATTACATCTGTTTGTAGTGCTAGAAAAGTCAAAAAATTTAGCCTCACGACTTTTCTCGATGAAAAGAAAATGATCAGAGTAATAGCATTTGCTAAATTAAAAAAAAAAAAAACAAATCAAAATGACAGTTTGAAGCCAAGAAATGCACGATATGAAAAAAGTCATAAGAACGTTTATTTTCGAAAGCCCTACAAGATTATCATAACAACTTTTTGAATTTTTCTGAAAAATCGACAATTCAAATTTTTTGACTAACGGTTCTGGGGTTAACCACAAAAAAAATAATAAATACTATTCAGCGGTCACACTGTGCAAGATGGGAAAAAATATCAACAGACAAGAATTGTACAACCAAAAAAGGTGTACAATTTTTTTTATAATCACTTTTTGATAGAACGGGTAGTTTTTCTTTTACCCGGAAAAAGACAACACCAAAAATGAAAAAAAAATTGGACAAATGACGTAAGCCGCGAAGAAAAAATTGAGACAAAAGTTGTTCATCCAAAGTATGATCTACAAATTTGTTATTAATTATTTTTGGATAAGACGCGAAATTTGTATTCAAATCGTAAAAAAATAACATTAAAAATAAAAAAATTACATTTTTAGAAAAGTGACACAACCTACGAAAAAAATGAATACAAAAAAGTTGTTCATCCAAAAAAAGAGTAACTGATTTTGTATAATAATTATTTTTTGATCGGACGCGTACATTTTGTTTTAATCGCGAAAAATATCATTAAAAATAAAAAATAATTTTTTTTTGGAAAAACGACATGAGATTCGAAGAAAAAAAAATAATAGACGAAGTTTGTTCACCCAAAAAAGATTAATTATTTTTTGACAGGATGCGTATTTTGCGTTTAAATCTTCTTTGATTGAAAATTAGCCTATTTTTATTAAAAATTAATTCTTTTAACTGAAAATGTTTACTAATTCATTTTAGGTCGAAAATTTATCTTTTTTGATAGACATTTAATCTTCTGGATTAAAAATTCATCTGTTTGGTTAAAAATTCATTCTTTTGATTCAAAATTTATTATGTAGGTTCAAAATGATTTTTTTCGCTTAAAAATTTCACTATTTTGTTGAAAATCCACTTTTTTGTTGTTGAAAATAAATTTTTTAACTAAAATTTACCCATTCCATGTATTGTTTAACATTTGTTCTCTTTACTTGACAGTTCTACTATTTCGTTGACAGTTTCTGTTTTTTGTTTTGTCGGAACTTTGCCTTTTGTGGTGGAATATTAATCTTCTTGGTGACTAATTCACCTTTTTGGTTGAAAATTCATTTCTTTGTTTAGAAAGGTAGAAAACTTAACTTTTAGGTTGAAATTCCTTTAAAATTACAAATTGGGATAAAAATGGATGTATTTTGTTAAAAATTAACATCTTTCGGTGAAAAATTAATTTCTTTAGTTGAAAATTAGTTTATTTTTATTGAAAATTAATTCTGTGAATTAAAAATTTAACTATTTCATTTTTTGTCGAAAATTTTTTTTTCTGATAGACATTTAATTTTTTTGGTTAAAAATGCATCTGGTTTGTTAGAAATTTATTCTCTTGATTTAAGATTTGTTTTTGAAGTTCAAAATTACTTTCTTCGCTTAAAAGTTTCACTATTTTGTTGAAAATGCACTTTTTATTTTAATGAATTTCTTTGGCCGAAAATGTAGCTATTCTATTTTTGTTAGAAAATTTGTCCTTTTCATAGTTGAAAATGCCATTCTCGTCTTTTTCTGGCTTGACAATTCTTATTTTTTTTTGTTTAATTTAACTGTTTTTTATTGAAAATTAAAATATTTTTTGGTGGAAATATCAACTATTATACTTTTTATTTATTATTATATTTCTATGGTATACATTTTACAATTAGTTAGAAAGTTCAGATTTTTATCTACTTTGGTTTTAAACAACAATTTGATAAATTATTGTCTTAATTTTTCATTATTTTGAATTTAACGTGGAAGTATGAAATTATAAATTTTTCAATTACAAATCCTTTAAACTGAAAATTGTGCAACCATCGGATATTTTTATTTGATATTCTACCATTTCCAAAAAACAGACAACATTGTACGTTTAAAATTCAAACTAAACAATTTCGAATATATAAATCTGAAATGATCATAATTAAAACTGATTAAAGTTTGAACCGAACGATTTAAAATATTTTCAAGACTTTTCTGTACATAACGCACCCTTGTCTAACACCTTGCATAATATCGAACCAGTCACTTAGTTTCCCGTTAACCCTTACACTCGCT
>JAWWEA010021748.1:0-10785 GCA_035222095.1 Andricus quercuspetiolicola | reverse complement strand
TATTTTTGTGAGAAAAATTGCTATTTAACAACGCATCGTAATAACTATCAAGTCATTTATCAATTCTTATATATATAAAATCACTTTTCTTGACGCTTTGTAATTTATAAGGTTGTTTTTTTCGGCAAAATCAGTAATTTCGCGGAAAAAAGAACCCCATAATTGGAAAACAGTCAAGGTTATAAATTTTTTTATAATAATTATTAAAAGCAATGATAATCATGTTGCTAAATGGATATCCATGGATTTGAATATTATTCTTCAGATGACAAGTAATGACTCTGGAGAAAATAAAAATGTTCCTTATTTAAAACTGCGATATGAGTGCATTTGTTTACCGCAATTCTTTCATTAGAATGCTTATAACAATTAAAATTATTTTTGGAAATCAATTTATTGTGACAAGATATTTTTCAGCTGAAGAGATATGATTCCAAAGCTAAGAAATTGTATTTAAATATCTATGCACAAACTAATTCTTGAAGATTGAAATAAAAACTGTTTAGAAGTTCAGATACGAGCGTTGAATTCGCGTATACTAGGGGTTTTTTTTTGACATTTCACAAAAGATGTGTTTGCAAAGGCCAAGAATTTTCGAGCGTCTTCTCAACGTGGTAGGTCCAGGTCACCTTCTGCCAGGTCTCCTCCTGCCAGGTCTCCTCCTGCCCGGTCTCCTCCTGCCAGGCCTTATCCTGTCGGGCCTTCTCATTCAAGCCCTCCTGTTCCTCTGGTACTTGGAAATCGACTCGGAAAACTGGGATTTATTCGGCTCATTTCTTTAAGGAATTCGTGCCAGCAATTCGAATTTCAAAGATACGCATTTGACCCAAGTTTAAGACTTCGACGGCTGGTAAGAGGAGTCTATATAAACATTCCCCTCTTAGAACAAACTGTATTAGCGACATGTAATGGTGACGTTTACGCAATATTGGAGACCAATTATGCATTGACTGGAATATATAGTAGTCGCAAGGGAAGGCCTTGAGTGAAAATAAACAACAGAAGTGGCCTAGTTACGAACTTGACACCGGAAGAAATTAGGGAATGTCCAGTAGGCTTCCACCGCCTAATTGCTGCAAGTTTTAGTGTAGTACTTGTAAGCCAAGATTCTCTACAGCAAAACAAATGATTCAGTTTAAAATGATCTGCCCTTTGCGCGGGCACTTTCTCATCGCATTAATTAATCAAATATAATGATATTAAAAATTGCTTGAGATGTAAACACAGGAATTTGAAGGTTTAGAAATGTTTAAAATTCTAACTTTCATAAATCCTTAGCGAAAATTATGTTTCTAATTTCTTGACCATTTTTCTCATTCCTTAGCGAGTTTTTAGAACATTGTTTATGAGAATTGTTTGAACAGTATTTTTTCACAAAGAAACTGTTGCAGATAGAAAATTGGTGAAAAAATAATCGATCTTCTGGTTTTAATCCAACAAACACTTTTTCTTGAAGAAGCGCTATCCGTGAGCAGATTCACTAAATGTCAATTCACTACAAATGTAAGTTTTTGCAATTGTATTGTTAAAAAAAAACACTCACACCACATTAGGCTAATTTTTTTTTTGACAAAAAATTCCTTCCATACTCACTGCCATATTGTCAGCAGACGTTTTACCCCATAAATTTATAAAAACAAAGTATATATATATTTAACAATGCAAATACATTTTGTATTTTTTTAATTTCAAAAATATGATGAAAAGGATTCTTGGGCAAGACATTTCTAGTCCGATTGTTCGGAGAAGCTGACGCCTATTTTGGCAAAAATTTAAAAATGTGCAATTGTTCATAAAAATTGTTTGAACAAATGATAAAAATTAGCTTGTCTCAGCTTATATCAAGCGTATAATAATATCCAAGATATTGGATGCAAAAGCTCTGGATTCAAAATAGCTAATGATTGTGGATTGCGAAAAAATTACTTTTGTTCATTAGTTTGTTCGTAATATTATTAACAGTTTTTTTCTGCTTCTAATTTACTTGACATTTTTTGTTTGCTAGTTATACCTAGCCAAATCATTGTCAGTTATGAAAAAACATCATCAAACAACATCCAATTGTAAAATTAAGTTTTAGCCAACTGAACAAATAATTTGTTTTTCTTCAAGCTGGCTTATGAAATATATTGATTCAAAAATCTTACGCTTTCCGCAAGTAACATCGGCGTTTGTCAACATTTCTAAACAACTTTACTTATTTTAAATTAATTTTAAGATTTGACAGTTTTTAAATTTGAAATATCAGAATACTAAACGTTAAAAATATCTGTAATTAACATTGTGATTACCCTACGTTGAATGAAATTTCTTTAATTTATAAATTATGAAAAAAAATTTTAATTTAAAATTGTACTTTTTAAAACTATAAAAAAGAAGGGGAAGTTCTTCCGCTGTTTACACCTTTTCCAGCTTGAAAAATTATCAATAATTGGTATCCTTTGCAATTGGATGACTATTTTTTTTATTGACCTTAAAAATATCATTGCTATAAACTGTTATAAATATTTTCGAAAACAATTTTTTTTTAAATTGCCATTTGACAACGTATTATTGTAATTATCACTGTATTTGTCATTTCTATTAAATAAAATCACAGTTTTGAAAAATTTCAAATATTTGTTTAAAAACTTATTCTATGACATTCGAATGACAATCGTTTGCAAATTTACATTTCGTAGAATAAATATTGCGAGATGGCTGGGTAATCTTAAAAACTTTTAACCCACGGAATGGATATTTCTGGGAAGCTAAAAATAAGAGATTTGTCAAGTGTGTTGATTAGTTACCATAAACACTCTTTGGAAAAATAAATATTTGACGCTACCAAATAAAAAGTAAAAATAAATCCTGTTGTTAAATCTTCTCGACTTTTTCTGTAAAAAGAAGCAAGCGATTATTTATTGTTTAAATAATTTTAAACTATATTTCACTGCATATATCGCTCTTTTTATTTGATAAGTGCATCAATAATTCAAGGAAATAGGATCTTTTTAAGATTTACGGGAATAAAATTGTTTTAGCAAAAGGAACACAAAATATGAATTCTAATAGAAGCTTTTTGTATAGAACTTATTTTCTGTCGCCGAGTTTTTTTTCACGTTTGACCTTAATTTTCTGCAGAACCGGACAAAATAGAAGAGACTTATTTTTGGACCTAAATTATTCAGAAAACTGAAAAGGGAATATAAAATTTGTTGCGGGTAAACCTTGCTCAAACTGTGGAATATATTCGTAGAAAATTTTCGATTCGGATTTATTGTGACATTCGGAGAAACCTGGATACAAAGGATTTTTACGTAAGCCTTATGAACTCCTGTTTCTAAGCTCCGGTGACGTGAGGCAACAAGAGTTTGAACATCAAAATTACACACAATTTCCTGTGTGTTATTTTATATTATTGGCCCAAAAGGGATTTAGGTTATCGCAACATAAGTGCATGTTTTAAAAAAAAGAATCCTCTGTTTCTTCTTGCCAATTGGCAATTGACCAATTGGCCTGACACTGTCCACCCGGATCAATAGCGACCATCTTTTTCTGGTCGTATACATATTCGGTCTCCTGCTGAACCTTCTTCACGTGCCAGGTCCAGGTCTCCTCCTGCCGGGACACCTTCTACCATGTATCCTCCTACATATGCTGAATATGGACTTGGAGAACTTGGACTTTCGAATTGTTCCCTACAACAATCCGGTTCGGCGATTCGAGTTTCGAAGATACACTTTTGATCCCAATTTACGACTTCTACGACTGGCAGGAAGAAGTATCTATACGTTCATTCCAGCGCTAGAACACATTGTATTAACAACATCTAATGTTCACGTTTTTGCAATATTGTAGACTAATGGTTACGAAATTAGGGAACGTCCATAACTGTATAAGGCAAGTACATTTTAATATAGTGGTTGTGAACTAAGATTCTCTCTACAGTTGAACCAATCAATCCGGCAGATTAGATCAATATTTGGCACCTCGAGGCATTTTTTTGGGATGTGAAGTAATCAGCGCAATGGATATATTAACGTAGGCACTACTTGAAAGTTATGTAAACTTATGTTAAACTTGCTGAAACAGTATAGCAAATATTTGATTGAAGCATATATTGAACATTTCTGATTATAACCTTATTTTTAAAATTAGTTTACTGGGCAGGCACGTTCTCATTCTTTTATATTCATTGTTTTCTTTCTACGATCAAAACTATACGTCTTATAAAAAATAATTTGGTGTAAATTTGTAGATCTATTTGAGATGAACCATTTTTCTTAGTAACATTTTATTTATTTTTTATAGTTTGATTAGAAAATAAATTTTTCATTTTTGATAATACGCAGGTGCCTCTCATCTGCAAAACATTTCTTTAGCGTTCACATACAAAAAAAAATTCTTATAATGCGATTTGCACAATTCGTTTGGAAAATGGTCACTATCGGTCGCACTTACTAATTCAATTTCAAAAAATTTAAAACGTTAAGTCAGTGATTTTCAAGTTACGTTTTGAAGAAAACAGTTATTCAGATTTTTCTATATTGCTCCATAAATCTTTATGGCTCTCAAAATGCAATTTTTTTTCTTTCTAAAACTGTTGCTCTACATTTATCTACATAGTTCCGACTCAAACTGGTAGAAGATTTGCAACTTCCTAGTGCCAGCAGAAAATGTTTTAGAAAACGTTACAATTTCAACAAAATACATGAATTGTCAACCAGTGGATGAATTTTCACATAAAAACAATAAACTTCTGAAAAAACTTGAATGCGTGAATTTTTAGTTGAATATTCAATTTTCAAGAAAAAAAATTTTTTAACAAAATAGTTAAATTTTCAAACAAAGAAATGAATTTTTAACTTAGAGTGATAATAATAATAAATATAAATTTTAAACCAAAAATGAAATTATTCAATTTTCGGTTAAAAAAATCAAGGTTCAACCACAGAGATGAACTTTCAACTAAAACCATGAATTTTGTAAACGCATAGCAGCCATTGATTTTGTTCGTTCATTTTTTGAAAGAATGGGAAAAAGTTGTGACGGAATGGCATGTATTGTCTGTCAGGACACTTTCAATGACTTTTCTGAATTGAAAAGTAAATGGTTTGAATCCTTTTAGTAAATCTTCTTTATAGACCAAAAGTGAAATAATAGTTGCGGCCGACTGTTTTCCACAAAATAGTAATCGCTTTATTCTTACTTTTATAAAAGTTTTACAAAAACATGTTTATTTTTTGAAAAACACACAAAGATAATCAACATTAAGAAAGATAATTTGTTTTTCAAATCAAATTTGAGAATGATAAAATATATGAACAAATATCTTATATCAAAGAAAATTTGAATAAAATAGGAGCATTTTTAAATTATAAATAATAATTTCTCTGAATTACTTTAATGTTTGCAGCTTGACAAATACCCAATAATTGCTATCTTTGTCAATTCAATAAATATTTTTTCTAACCGACATTAAAAAATGTGTTTGTAATAAACTTTCTATAACCAGTTTAAGGAATAATATAATTATTAAAAAGTTGTCATTTGACAAAATATAGTAATAATTATCACCATACAGCCAAACCCTGACTCAGGCGTGACAAAACAGGAGCGTTGCGATTAGATGATATACCCTAACAGCCTACCTGTGCAAAAGCGTCATGACATTGCGTCAGTTCACTCGAAGCCGGAGACAGACGCGTTTACATAGCGAATAAGCACAATAAAGAGCTTGCGTCGATCAACAGTGGGACTCCGATGTCTACTAAGACCTATGGGACTGATCGGATCATGGATCGGATTATTTCGTGCGATCGTATTTATTTATTATCTTTGAGGCGCTGTCTTCGAATGGTTTAATCAAGTAGTTTCAAGCTGTTGGAAACTTCAGATGCTAACGTTAAATTTGCGTATATTGAAGTTATTTTATTGGTCGAATAAAAAATATGTATCTTTAAAGTTGAAGGTTTTTCTAGAAAACGTATATTTTCAAAATTTTGCGTTCAACTCATAGACAAATCTAGTAAATGTTCCTAAAACTGTTTTAAATTTATAAAATCAAGAACCCATTGTACTTTTCATATCTGAAGCAAGGACACGATTACGTGATAGCTCAGTAATCATAAAAATATCTACTCGTGGACTGGAAATATCTGAGATGATAAAGATACGAGATTCGTCGCTTGCGTTAATTTGTTATCATATTCATCATTTGCAGAAATAAATGTATAACATTCCTAAATATAGATGAGAAATAAACTTTATTTTAGAAATATATTCACTTTTCCTATAAAAAGGTACAAGTGAATGATACTTGATTCTTAAAATAATTGCAAACAGTCTTTCATGAAAAATTTCCCTCATAACATTTATTTACTTTATTTACAATTTTTGTAAAAGCTTCGAATTTTTTTTAATTTTCAATTGAAGAGGCTTGATTTTTTCAAGAAATCCACTCGAAATATTTTTCCAAGAAAAATTTGTTAAAATTAGTAGTTATGCTTACAAGACTCGTTGTCATTTTTAGAAAAAAAAATTCTGTCAAAAAATGTAGTCTGGCGATTTTCGTGCAAAAAAGGTACTTTTTCCCCCAGCATGTATTTGGATATATTAATTAATACATAAATTTGAGCAAACTTAGTAAATCACTTTTTATTCTTGAAACTAAATTATGAAATACAAATAAAATTTCTAAATGTAGAAGATGATCTGCGAAAGATAACATTGAAGTCCATATGATCTGTGATATAAGAATTTTTTAATCTAATGAGACAAAATAATACACATTACTTACACGGTTAACTCTAGTTTTTTCTCTAATTGGGTAATATGAAAATCGGGTATACTCTGTTTTTATGCTTGGTGTTCAATTCTCTTGGTAAGTATAATAATATTATATAGTTTAAAAGAAGATTTTAAAGCTTTCCGCAAATAACAATTCGTCTGACGTATTCCTCATTCGATTCCAATGTGTATTTTACAAACTCTATCTGTGTTTGACAAAAATGAGTGCGAGTTTGATCTAAATATATTCAGTTCATTGTGGTCACCATAGAGACTTTACTTGTCTACATACGGGCAAACTTACACTAACATTATCAGTCTTCTCACATTTCTTAAACATCAAAACTTATTGTCAATCTTTGGGGCGATACGCCTTGTCCTCATACCTATGGCTATGAATTATAATTAGCTTTGTAATAAAGGGATCACTCTACATTCAAAAAGATTATCTGAAAATTCCAAAAGTTTTCCTTAAATTACTAAATGTCGACACAAATATAACTTATTGTGACTGAAAAATAAGATATTATTGTTTAGCTGAAAAAAAAGATTCCGCAGTCAAGAATTTTTCTTTAAACATCTGTGCAGAAACGAATGCTATGAAAAGAAATAACAACTGTTCACAGCTTTAGGTTCTGGCGTGAAATCCGCGTATGTCCAAGATATTTTATTGGTCGATTAAAAAAATATGTGGCTTCAAAGTCCAAGGTTTTTCCAGTAAAGTCATCGTTTCGAAATCTTGCGTTCAACTCATAATCCTCTATTTCTTCTTACAGAATTAAGCACACAGTCTGGTGGTGATTGTCCTGATACTCCCCGCCCGGATCGCTGGCGTCCTTCTTCTTATCGCATACCTAAGTCGCTTGCCCAGCCTGAGCCTTCTGCTCGTGCCAGATCCAGGTCTCCTCCTGCCAAGCCTTCTCCTGACAGGTCTTCACATGCGAGCGCTCCTGTTTATAAGATACTTGAATATGGAGTTGGACAACTTGGACTTATTCGGCTTATTCCCCGTAAGAATCCGAACCGGCAGTTTGAATTTCGAAGATACACTTTTGATGCCAATTCACGACTTTTCCGACGAGAAAAGGGTGCGCATACGTACCTTCCAATCTCAGAACAAATTGTATTAACAGCATCTAATGGTGAAGTTTGTGCAATATTGGAGACCAGCGGTGTTCTTATTGGAATATACACTTCCCGTGCAGGATGGCCCCGGGTCAAAGTAAGTATAAGAAGCGGCCTGTTTACGAACATGACTACAGACGAAGTTAGCGAATGTCCAGTAGGTCCAACCCGCCCAATAAATGGGTATTACAATATAATAGTTGTGCGGCATGATTCCCTAGAGATAAACCAATAATTTGTTTTGAAGAAATGTGAAACTTTTACTTAGTAATGCACAAAAGCAAATTTATAGCTAAACTAGCGATGCTTATCCTAAAACAGTAAACTTGCTTGTGACACAATTTGCACAATTCATTTTAAAATGCTTATTGTCCGTCGGACTAACGAGTACCTATTCAAGGTGTAAATTTTTCTTCGCTGCTTTTGCAAAATTTTTTTAATCATGACCGAGAAATTATTCTACATGCTTTATTAAAACTTCTATCATCATTTAGCGCTATTATCAAATAAAGTTCATAAGAATTGTTTAAACCGTCTTTTTTACAACGATACTATCGCAGGTAGAAAATTGGTGGAAAAATACTCGACATTCCGGTTGGCTCTCAGTTATCCCTAAGCAGGCTCTACAAATAACAATTAAATAACAGTTTTATCTAACTTTTAGTGATACGATTTCTTTTAAGAATTTCAAATTCATTTTAAAAAATCGTAAATTAATATAAGTTACCAAAAATTAGCCTTAGTTGGTAAGTGTTTAGCTCTGACACAACAATCAAGGATGTTGTCAAAGAACGCAGAGTATGCTACTGCGTTGCCAGGTGGGAAAAAAACAATGTCGGATCTCGCGTATCTCAATTTTACAAATGTCAAACCTTTGGTCACATGGACGAAAATGCAAGAAATGTTCAATGGAAATGCTTTATAAATACTGCAAGTAATAAAGAGCTAATCAATACATGTATTGATCAAGACGTCGCAATTGCTGCTCCAGAACGTCCTGCACACTTTCACAAAATTGGTAGGCCTAGTGTTCTCGATTTATTTTTATAAAAAAACATAAAAAATTTTTATATAAAATCTAGACAGCATATAGAAGATACAGTAAATGAGCTCACTGAAATTATCAGCGAGGCAACTAGATTGAACATACCTATAAAAAAGACAACCATATAATCCTCTCTTTCCCAGCAACATTAAAATTTTGTTTACAAATTACAAATAAACTAAGGCGAATTTTGCAGCGTAACAGAAGCACCCAAAATAAAAATAATCTCTCACTAATGCAAAAGTTTGTCAATTCATTAATACTAAATTGGAATGCACTTCGGTGGAATGATACTTTCATGCAATCAAAACCAGCCGATGGCTCTTTTTGGAAGCAATTAAAAGCCATCACTAAAAAGAATGTAGAATTAGTGAGGCTGACCAGTCACATAACTGATAATTTAATAAGAAAACGCATACTGGGGCACAATTCTTCGATGTTGAAAAAGCTTTTGATATAGTTTGGATTAACAGTTTGATCTATAAACTTATACAATATAAGTTTCCTCCTTATCTCACAATTATCATAAGTTCATACATTAGAAACAGGGAAGAGTTCATAGAAATAAAGAATGTTAAATCTCTATGTAGAAATACTAATGCCGGAGTACCACAAGGCTCTGTTCTTGGACCACAATTATTCATCATACAACAAAATGATGTACCTGCTACCAAAAATTTAAATAGAGGACTATTTGCTGATGACAAAACCTTGTTCACGTCAGCTTATAGAATAGATACTATAATTAATAAACTGCAAAATGCTGTAAACAACTTAATTAAGTATTTTAATAAATTAAAAATTAAAGTCAATGCTAACAAATCACAAGCTATCATTTTTACGAAGCAGAGACCGGTTACACATGGCGAAATTAAGATACAGGACACGTTCCCGAATTTTAAATTGTCAAATTTAATTGTCTGATAATGTAATCTGTCTAGGAGGTACTCTCGACAAAAAACTTACCTTCACGAAACATGCAAAGGTTGTGTCTCAAAAACCTTTTGCAAATCTAGTAACCTTATATCCATTGTTAAATAGGAACTCTAAATTAGGTTTATATAACAATCTCATGATTTATAAAATGGTAGTCAGACCTGCTATCACATATGCTTGTTCAGCGTGGAATTTCACCTGTGATACAAACTATGAAAAATTGCAAGTAGTTCAAAATAAATTTTTAGGACTTATAGGTGATTCGAACAAATATACCATGGTAGAGGATATGTACACATGTTTTGTGTTATCTGGTTTTTTGTTCTGAGTTTTTCCAGAAAACTAATCTATATGTAATTATTGAATTAAATTCAGTTTATGTATATTATAGTTTATAGCAAGATAAGGTAGTTAGTCGTAGATATTTACGTAAAGACATCAACTTTACACTTACGTTATTACTCTGTATAACTTATATAATATATGAATGAATAATAATTAATTAATTAATAGTTTTTGATATTATAAACAAACTAAGGAACAAAAAATTATTTTTTCGTCATAAGCAATGATTAGCTATATCCAATCCATAGCTTTCGCATGTAATATGTCTGATATTAATAAAGGTTCGCAATGGTAAAGACTGCTGATGTCTTTTCATCGTATAAACAATTTCTGTGAATAAATAGATATTTTTATCATTTTTCATGAATAAGCTTAATTTTTTACGAAATAAACTCGAAATGATTTTCCAAAGATTCCTTGCAAGAAGCCTTTGGCAAGACATATCTAGTTAATTCCGCAAAAAACTGTTTATCTTAACTTTTTTGGAAGCGCACATCAGTACCATACATATGAGATGATTGTAGAACACGAAAAAATTAATTTTGTGTTTTAGAACGTTTATA
>JAWWEA010021341.1:0-10797 GCA_035222095.1 Andricus quercuspetiolicola | reverse complement strand
AAAAACTGTTATGATGATCTTGCAGCAAATTCAAAAAGAAACATTTTTCTCCTCTTGGCTTTTTTTCGCATCATGCGCTGTTTGGCTCAAAATGTTAATTTTGGTTTATTTTTTGTATTTCGAAAATGCTATAGCTCTGACAATTTTCTTTATATCGAAAAAAGTCATTAGGATAAAATGTTTGAATTTTTAAGTACTAATAATGGGCCTTCATAGAAATTTCAAATTTTAAAAAAAGTGGTCTCATAAATTTTGAAAATGCCGTAACTTTTCGAAATTTCGGCCAAAATAGCTGGTTGGCGAACTCCATCTTTCTTTTTGGACCCTAAAACTGTGTGCCAAAGCACAATCCAATCCGATTAAACCAATCCGAAACCATTGTAAAACCAGCGTTTTTGGATTGAAGGGGTCTCGAAACGAGGAGATTTAAAGAAATCCGCAATAGTCAGTTTTCACATAAAAACAATACCTTCTCATCATGATGACAATGTAAAAAGGGGAAAATGAATACCACTAAAAATTGATTTTCTACAAGAAAAGATGAATTTTCGATTTACTTTCAATCCTACACCGCTATATTGTGGACGTGTAATTTGTCCAACAGATTTGCGAAGCAAAATTAATGAATTGTGAACGTTTTCAATTTTTTTGTTAGCATTATTTGAAGTTCGAAGACAAGAGAAAATTATTGATATCACGAAATTGTTTGGAATTTTTAGGCAAAAATAGCGTAATGCAATTTTTTGGAAAGAGAGAATTATTGACAGCAAATTATTCCTTGTTTTCAAGTTTCTGTCAAAATTAGTTGTAATTGAATAATGGAAGGCAGATAATTTTTCTCAAACATTTGTGAAGAAATTCGTGAACAAAAGTTACACCTTCTTCATTCGCGATATTTGAATATATTTTTGAACCTTTTTTCGGACAAGCCAATGAAACTTTCGTTCCATTTTGTTATTGATAGAAAAGAAAGATTTTTTATTGAACTTTTATCTCCTATCTGTAGATTTGGATGCTACTAGATAATACCTGAAATACCATTACTGATTGGATCAAAATTATTTTATTTAACTGACAGTAACGAAATAGGACAGAAGTTTCGGTCGGGTGTCTGATTTTTTTGAAGTGGAAATGGAAGTCAAATTATGTTAAGTTTATAGATGAAATAAGTACCAATGCTTCCTTCTGTAATTCTTAGAAAAAAGAACTTATATACTAATAAATGGACAAATTATGCATTATTTAAATTAAACATTCCTAAACAATACACAATTGTTATCTAATGTGAAAAAATCGCGGCAATATGTTAGCAGTTGATTGTCCTGAAAAAAACTAAACTTATATACGGTGAACTTCAAGGTCAAAATGAAGGTCACCATTTAATTCCTCGTTGAAATTTACTTCAGGAATGACCTTCACTTTTTTGAAAAATATTTTACCTGAGGAAATATCCAACCGTCCCGGGACTTTTTAGACACCCTGTATACGTGTTTTACAGCATAGCCTGCGAAACACTATAAAACCAGAAGTTTTGGAACATACCTGTTTTATTTATTTTTTATTATATTTCGGTTACCTTGGTCTATATTACTGTCAGGAGCACTGGTAAATGGGTCTGCTGGAAATGGATTTGCCCAAAAAGTTGATTCTGTAAAAAGAAGTATGAGGATTTTTCATTAACGAATTTTTTCAAGGAACCCCTAAGTTAGCGGCCACAACTAAGAAATCCCAAGTGTAATCGCATAGTCATTTGATATTGAAACGTGAATTTGGGCACACGAATAATTGTGTAGGTGTAGGGGCAAAGACAATGCCGGGGGGGCTCAAGGGGCTTCAGATTATATTTTGTTTACCATGCATTCCACTTCCCATCGCACCATGGTGGCTTGACGTCGCTGTATCTAGTGGTATCGTATATGAACTAGCTGCTCCTGTAAGAATAAATATTGGGATTTTTTATTAGCGAATTTTTTCGAGGAACCCCAATGTGTTTGTGTGTCAAAAGTTTAAGTTTGAGAGATTGGTTATGAAATTGGAAAAAAGCCGGCCCAAATATTGGTAATATACCTAATTATTAATTATATGAAACTCTTCGGAGTGTCCAGTAGATAAATCTCATTAAGGTCATTTGTAAATCCTTTTGAAATTTGCTAAAAATTATAATTAATGCCTGCTGATCTCTTAAAAATATGGCATTATTTTGAGAATGATCTAACTTTTTGAATTGCGTTTTAATTGAAAAATAATTTTTCGATTAGATAGTAGGATATATAGTTTCAAAATATATTTGATATCTTCTAAAAATTTCTATGAGAATTTCTTAATCTATTAGAAAAATAGATTTCTTTTGGACCACTAATAAAAAATAATAATAGATAAGCGAATAAAAATATGTTTCCTAGATTAACCCACGTCAGGTTAACATCCATCCTAAATTATAACTCTCTAGTACAAATATTGCAGGAGACATTATGAGTGGATAAACTGCGATACGCTATCTGGTGCCAAAATCAGAACTAGTGTGAGTAGGTAGGATTTTAAAGTTGTATTTCAATTTGTGCATAAAAACTTTTTTTCAATTTTTTGGCGGAGCCTAATGTATATATTCGATAACAAAAATGAGCCTTGATGGAAAGCAAAGTGTTTGATGGAATTTATATCTAATAGAGTGATAAGATGGATTTTTTTACAATAAAATTTGTCTACAAAAACAATCATTGTACGATTTATTGTAAATTTCAACAAGTTATAAGCTTAAGTAAACTTATTTCAAAACAAACATAAACTCAAAGTAAATATTTAATAATGTATAAATGAAACATTCACTTTCTCAGAAATGTGACCTGAATCAGATAATGATGAATTATAATAATATTCCATATTATAATAATATTCATATTATATATAATATGAATCTATATGAAATGGTCGACCAACATTCCCAATAAGAGAGGTAAACGATGGACCGACATACATCAAGTCGTGGTAATATACGGGGTTTCCAGCGTGTCCGGCAAAACAATAAGAAACTGCACGTTTTGGATTAATTCTCTAATATTTGTTTTAGATTATATTTTGGTTACCTTCGTCTGGAGTTCGATGCAAATCAGCGTGTGTCGGGAATAATGGTAATATAGGTAAAACAGTCCTGTGATGTGATTCTGTAAGAAGAAGTTGAAGTTAATAAATTAGAAAATTAAAGCTGTTTTTTGTAGGATGTCGTTATGCAAATGAAAACTCCGTTTTATCATGTTCAATGTGTAAGTTTAATTGGGACAGTGTGACTTATTTTAGAGTTAATCCTCTGCATGGGTTTGCGGCCTATAAAAAAATGCCGGTCCCAATATACACAATTTACTTGTAGTGTAAGTTTCTAATGTGTTTTCTAAGAATTTAGATTTTCCTTGTACCTCTCCCCTATTCCTTTCCACACCCGACACACTTACTTGGTGGTGGGAGTGGGACCTACAGTTTAAGGTTGGTTCCAAACCACAAAGATCCACGGCTGTGAGTACTTAGGGGAAGTGTTTCTCTAAAGTCACCAGTCCCACGATATTCCGGAGATGAATAACTTTCTTGCTATGCTATCGTTCTCCGTCCAGGCGGCCGAGGCTCTTCAAGACTGCAAGACGGAAATCGAACCCGCAAGCCGACGAAGTGTATCCAAAGCCTAGATCTTAGCCCCTACAACTATCGTTGCACTATATCTTAGAAAGCTTATGAAATTACGCGTCGACTGAGCAGTAAAAGAGATATTTTTTACCTAATGGCGAGAACGCATTACGGAAGAAAAAAAAATTCAAGAATTTCTCAAGAATTATCTCGACTTCAACTTGTGACATGACCTAGGAAAGTTATAGCAAAATTCTCAAATTCATAACACTTGGTCTTTGAAGTCTTATCTTTAATTTCAGTCAATCAAACATGAAAAATCTTCAGGAATTATTAAGATATGACTAAAAATGCCTAAGCCTTAACTGTCAAGTTTCAGTGGACGATTACTGCTGTCGACCGCAAGAGCGGTGATAGCCGAAAAATTCTCAGATTTTGTTTCTTAACTTCTACTCGTGCTGTGGCTTAAAAGACTTAAGGAAGAAAAAACTGAAATAAGCAGGACGTAACTTGTCAAATTTCATCTTCAATTTATGCCAAGAAAGCTTCAAAAATATTCGAGCGATTGAAAAGCGGCGCAGACAGACTTGGACCTTTTTAATCGTATCTCAAGAAGTCGAGGTACAAAATTCGAGAAATTCTTGAATTTTTATTTTTGAACTTCTCACGCTGTATATTCTCCCCAAAAGGATAAAAGGACATTCATTATGGCTCCATTGACGTATAACTTGATAAACTGTATAACGGTCTTTTTCTAAGTTTCTTGCTCCATTTTTGAACGAGTCATGACGCTTCAAAGTCAGCAGTGACTTTTAATAGTATTTTTGCCGATCGTATCGACAATTTTTGATTGTAGTGTACGTTTTTGAATTTCGGTCGAATTAAAATGTAATTTTTCGATGACATAGTAGGATAGTTTAAAAATATGTTTGATATCTAGCAAAAAGTTGGATTTTAGCTCCTTAATCTTTTAGAAAAATAGTGTTTATTTTTTTTGAACCACCGATAAAAGATAGTAATAATAATCGATGAGCGAATAAAAATATGCTTTCTCGAATAACACACGTCAGGTTAACATCCATGTTAAATTTTTACAACACAAATATTATAGGAGCTATTGGTAACGGTTGAACTGTGATACACCACCTGCTGCCAAAATCAAAACTAGAATAAATGGGCAGAATTTTGAAGATGCATTCGAATCTGTGCATGAAAATGTTTCTCCAATTTCTTGTGAAGTCTAAAGTACTTATCAAGCACTAAAAATAAGTCTTGATCGAGAACAAAGTGTTTCAGATGGAATTTACATCTTATACAGTGAAAAAATATATTTTCTTACAAAATTATTTTTCTACAAAAAACAATTATTGTACCATTTATTGTGAATTTCAATACATTATAACTTTAAATAAATCTAGTTCGTAGCTTATTTCAAATTTTTCATAATTTGCACATGAAGCATTTACTATTTGAAAAATCTGTCCTGAAAGTTAGGTCAGAATTAGTGTTTCAATTATAATCGTCTATTATGCATATTCTTTGCATAATCTGAGTCAAATGTTTATGTGCACTTATTAAGTAAAGTTCAACTGAAATATATGATGCATTAAAACTTCCATGACATAGTAAAATAATTGTTTCTCGTTTTTGTGGGAAAACATTTTCGACAGAAATGTGTCTTTTCGCTGTATATAAGATGGAAATTCTATCTAAAACGCTTTGTTTTAGATAAAGATTTATTTTTATAATTCAATTATTGTTTTATACTCTACAAAACAATCGTGAGAACTCTAATGCAAAAATTAAAATGGATCTTTGAATTTATGTATACGGTTTCTATTTCTCGTTTTCGCGCTAGATAATTGAGTGATTGTCTTCTAAATCTACATTCAGAAGAATATTATTGTTTAAATAGACCAAATTTTTGTTTAACTCTGCATCGAAGAAGAAATTTGTTAGATAAAAAAAAACATTTTACTCAGTGTACGCAGGAATAATGCCTACAAAGAATTTTTGACACAAAGTGTTTTGACAAAATGTTTAATTGGTGCCTGTCAAGAGTTTGCTTTAACAATTGGGCATAGAATTGAACAAAAGTTTGAGATACAGAGCCAAGGATTATTTCAATACTACATAAATCAAGTTTTCTATAATAAATATTCAGACCAAAAGTTATTTAAAGGGTAATTTTTGCTTTACACTGTTGCTCATAAATTACATAGGCCGATAAAAATTATATCTTTTTTGTACCCAAAGACTGGACTATGTGACCTTGAAGGATTCTGATATCCTAAAACCCAATCCATTATCCAAATTTTTCCTATACGTCAGGTTTTTAAGATATCCTAACTTGAATATGCAATATAAGACGGTCAGCAATTTTTTTCTAAGAACTGCTAAGGCCATCGTTTAGTACTTCTTTTCAACTTTTATTTACATTTTTAATCATCTCAAATCGATTTTTTTTTCTCCGAGATATGACGCACTAACCGTTTTAGTTTCTCAGTGCCTTCTTTGCTAGTTTTTCAATCGTGGAACTAAAATGGTTAATTTGCGATATTTTGGAGAAAAACAAATTGGCTCGGGATGATCGAAAATGAAAATAGAAGATGAAAATGAGTACTAAACCATAGCGTTAGCAGTTTTTAGAAGACAAATTACTGATTAAGTCATATTGCCTCAAATATCTAAAAATAGTCATTTTTGCACGTTTGGGCTAGGACGTCTCAAAAAACTGACGTATAGGAAAAATTTAGACAACGGATTCGTTTTTAGGACAACAAAATCCTGCAGGGCCAGATAGTCCGCTCTTTGGATACAAACTTTGTCGGTGTGTTATTGAACATTTAATTTAAAGAGGAATTCCCAAAAGATTAAGAAAATTAAAGCTTTTTTTATATTATGTCGTCATGGCAATGAAAACTCCATTTTATCATGTATGATTTGCTAGACTATTCCGGAAGTGAGTCATTACAGAATATATCCTATACTTGTTGTTGCGGCCTATAAAGAGAAATGCCGGCCCCAACATAGATAATCTACTTGGTTATCAATTATCTAGAAATCTTAAAAGTATCCAGTCAAAAAATCTCATTAAGGTCATTTGTAAATCCTTCCGAAGCTTACTAGAAATGATGATTGAATTTTGTGAATTTCTCAAAAAATCGCTTTATTTTGAAAATAATGTAACTTTTAGAATTTCGGTCCGATCGAAAAATAACTTGTCGATTAGATAGTAGGATATACAGTTTGAAGATATATTAAGTATCTAGTAAAAATTTTGATGGGAATTCCTTAATATATCAAAAAAATAGATTTGTTTTTAACCACTGATGAACAATAATATTAGAGAAGTGAATAAAAATATTTTTCCTAGAATAACCCACGCCAAGTTAACTAATCCATGCTAAAGTTTAACTCTCAAGCAGAAATATTATTGGAGCTATTGAAATTGGATGAACTGCGATACGAACTCTGGTTCCAAAATCAGAACTTGAAAGAGTGTGTAGAATGTCAAAGATGCATGTTAATTTTTGCACATAAATGTCTTTATGATTTTTTGATAGAATCTAAAGTATTTATCAAGAATCACGAATAAGTATTTTTCCAAAATAGAGTGTGAGATATTATTTTTTACGAAAATATTTTTCTACAAAAAGCAATTATTGTACAATTTATGATAAATTTCAACGCCTTATAAGTTTTACTGAACCTATTTTGAAGCAACCATAAACTCAGAGTAAGTTTTTGGTAATTTATACTTGAAACATTTACCATCTGAAAAATCGGACCTAAAAGGTAGGCCAGAATTCGTATTTCAATTCCAATCGTCTGTTATCCATAATCTTTGCATAATCTGGATCAAATTTTTCGCCACACTTGTTAAGTGAAGTTTAGTTGAAGCTAATAATGCATTGAAATATACATGACATAGTAAAATAATTGTTTTTTTTTTGTGGGAAAACTTTTTCGACAAAATTGTGTTTTTTCACTGTATATGATGGAAATTCTTTCCGCAACCCTTTGTTTTGGATAGAGATTTATTTTAGCTATTTAATAATTACTTCAAACTCTACAAAAGAATTCTAAAAATACTCTCATGCAGAAATTGAAGCGAATTTTTGAAATTAGACTTCCTTTTCCTTGTTCTGACTTTCGAACCAGATGTTGAAATGGTCGACCACCATTCCCAATAGTAGAGGTAAACGACGGACAGACGGACATCCAGCCGTGGTTATATACGGGGCTTCCAGCGTGGCATGCAAAATAATAAAAAACTACACGTTTTGGTACAATTACCTGATATTTGTTTTAGATTATATTTTGGTTACCTTCATCTTCAAATGTATGACGACCAGTGTTTATCGTTAATGCTGGTAATGCTTTTGACACAAAATTGACTCCTATAAAAAGAGGTATAGGATTTTTTTATCAATGAGTTTTTTCAAGGAACCCCAAAGTTAATGCTCAAAATGAAGAAATCCCAAATATAATAGTATGATCATTTAATATCGACACATGACTTCAGGCACATGAATATTTGGGTAGGTTGCGCAATATTTGTTAAACATTATTGCGTGAGTGGCTTCCAAATCTACAATCAGAAAAACATTTGCTTGAATCAATCAAATGTCTGCTCAACTCTATATCATAGAAGAACTTTTTGTTAGATTCAAAGAAACATTTTTCTTAGTGTACGCGAAAATAATGGCTACACAGATTTTTCAACACAGGGCATTTTGGTGAAATTATTAATTGTTGCGTGTCAAGGGTTTTAGTTTTATAGATTGGTAACAAAATTGGACAAAAGTTTTAGATACAAAGCCAAGGAATATTTCAATACTATATATATAAATCTAGTGTTCTATAATAAGCGTTTAGACTGAAAGTTAATGAAAATTCCATTTTTCCGTTATATTGTTGTCCATAAATTATAGAAAATTTACTTTAAAGAAGAATTTTTAAAAGATTAAAAGAATTGAAGCGGTTTTTTATATTAGGTCCTCATGGAAATTAAAACTACAATTTATCGTATTCAATTTGCAAGATTGATCGGGACAGTGTGATTCATTCCAGAATATACCTTACACTCGGTGTTGCGGCCTAAAAAAAAGCCCGGCCCCAATATAGGTCATCTACTTGATTATCAGTTATCTAGAGCTCTCCAAAGTGTCCGATCGAAAAATCTCATTGGGGTCGTTTGTTCATCATTTTGAAATTTACTACAAATGATGAATAAAACTTGCGAATATATGAAGGAAATCGACTCATTTTTTAAATTATCTAACTTTTAGAATCCCGTTCTGATGGAAAAATAATTTTTTGATTAGATAGTAAGATATATGGTTTCAAAATATATTTAAAAACCTCGTTAAAACTTTGATTGGAATTTCTTGATCTATCAGAAAAAAAGTTTAGTTTTTTGTTATGAACCACTGTTAAAAAACAATAATTGATAAAAAAAATGAAAATATTCTTCCTCGAATAACACACGTCAGGTTAACATCCATGCTAAATAATAACTCTCTTGCACAAATATTGTAGGAGTTATTAAGAATGGACAAAATCCTATACGCCACCTCGTGCCAAATTCAGAACAAGAATAAGTAGGTAGAATTTCAAAGATGCATTTTAGTTTGTGTATAGAAGTGTTTATACGATTTTTAATGAAGTCTATATTATTTATTGAATACAAAAAATAAGTTTTTATCGAAAACAAAGTCTTTCAGATGGAATTTACACCTTATAGATTGAAAAGATACATTTGTTGACCAGAATATTTGTCTACAAAAAACAATTATTTTACCATTTACTGTGAATTTCCACATATTATAAGCTTAAATGAACTTATTTCTGAGCCAACGTGAACTTAAGGTAATTTTTTAAAACTTATACATGAAACATTTACCGTCTAAAAAATGTGACCTAACAGGTCAAAATTTGTATTTCAATTTCAATCGTCTATTATGCATATTCTTTATATAATCTGGATCAAATTTTTTTGCTACACTCATTAATTAAAGTTCAATCGAAGCGCCTAATGTATTGAAAGTTACATGGCATAGTAAAATGATTGCTTTTTTTGTGGGGAAACATTTTTGACGAAAATGTATTTTTTCGCTGCATAAGATGGGAATTCTATATAATACCCTTAGTTTTTGGAGAGATTCTTATTTTTACTATCGTCACGTTCTTTTAAAATCTGCAAAACAATCGTAAATACCCTTCCACGCAAAAATTGAAATAAATCTTTAAAATTATTATCACTTTGATTATTAACTATTTAAAAATATTACTTTCTAGTTCTGATTATTGCACCAGACGGCGACATAGTCGATTACCATTCCCAATAGGAGTGATGAACGCCGGACGGACGTTCATCCAGCCGTGCTCATATACAGGGTTTTCAACGTAGCCCGCGAAACCCTAAAAAATTAGGAGTTTTTGAACAATTCTCTAATATTAGTTGTAGATTATATTTTGGTTACCTTGGTTTGCATGAATGGGTGGATCTAGATGTAACGCACGAGTTGAATGTGTGAAAAGAAGTATAGGGATTTTTTATCACAGAATTTTTTTAAGAAATCGCAAAAGATAATAGTCGAGATGAAAAAATTCAAAATGTAGTTGCATGGTTATTTAATATCGACACGTTACTTTAGACACATAAAAATTTGGATATGGTGTCCTGGCAACGAAAACTCCATTTTGTCATGTTTAATTTGTTAGATTAATCTGGACAGGGTGAGTCACTCTGCAAAGTATTCAATTTGAAAATCTCAATAAGGTCATTCGTAAATCCTTGTGATTTACTACAAATAATGATAGTAGGATATATAGTTTCAAGATATGTATTTGACATCTAGTGAAAATTACGATGAGAATTTCTTAATCCATCGGAAAAATAGATTTGTTTTGAACCGCTGATAAAAAATAATAATAGATAAGCGAATAAAAATATTCTTCCTAGAATAACCCACGTCAGGTTAACATTCATCCTAAATTTTAACACTCTAGCACAAATATTCTAGGAGCTATTGGAAAGGGATAAGCTGCTATACGCCATCTGGTGCTAAAATCAGAACTAGAGTCAGTAGGGAGAGTTTTGAAGTTGCATTTTAATTTGTGCATAAAAGTGTTTTTTCAATTTGTTTACGGAGTCTAAAATATTTATTGGGTACTGAA
>JAWWEA010021074.1:0-10802 GCA_035222095.1 Andricus quercuspetiolicola | reverse complement strand
ACAAACGCTATTGCATTTTGCATATTTCAATAACATAATTGAGTACATATCACATTGTTTGTCAAAACTCTGCTTCAAAAAATATATAATATATTGAAATCTTCAATTTAATTAGTAACAAAAATAAAAATTGTTGTACTATCGAACTTCAGTCAACAAGTCGTTCATTACCCAGACACACTAAATCTCGACTTCGCGCTAATTTAATTCAAGATGTCGAAGAACATTACAATGGACGAATGGATGTTACGTGTGTTCACTGCGGTGCTGAGCACTTCGATACTGAAAGAGTAGACAATGGAAGAAATTCATTCCATGATTGTTGCAGTCATGGAGAAGTTACCCTACAACCGTTGCCCGAACCACCTGCAATTTTACGAGATTTATTTAATTGTACTCATGAGGAATCAAATAACTTTGATGAGCGAATACGTTGTGATAATAGTTCGTTTGAATTTGCATCTTTCAACGCTAATTTAATTAATTTCAATTCCAATAGTAGACGGCCTGGAACATTTTGCTTGAGGATACACGGTCAGGTTTATTATCAGATTAACACGTCTTTGTATCCTTAAGCAGACGAGCATCCTTCATACGGACAACTTTTCACAGTTGATTAGAACGAAACCACGGATATTCGATGTAACCAAATTTCTACTTTGAAGATAAAGATTGTAGAAGACATAGATAATGCACTTCGTCAGTGCAATTCATTTTCTCAAACTTTTGTGATGATGCATGAAGAACTTCAACAATCAACGAGAAATTCTCAAAGAGAAATTGAACCAGAAATTCAGTTGTTGTTTTCCTTGAATTTAGGGACAAGTAGAGGACGTTACAATTTCCCAAGAATTAATGAAGTAGCTGCAATCTTCACAACGAGCGCTGACGGTGATATCCCGGAATCCTATGTCACTATACATAATAAACGAACGAGAAATCCACAATATGTAAGTTTGATGGATCCTAACGTTGAACCATAGATATATCCGTTATTTTATCCACATGGGACACAAGGTTAGAACGATAGCATATGGTGTGTCAACAGAAGTGGACGACTGTCACGAGCTGCATATATCAAATATAGAATGTCAACTGGAGATAATAATGTATTTTTAATGGGTGGAAGGTTATTTCAACAACGGGTTGTTTATAACTACGTGAAAATACAAAAAGATAGGATGAGTTACTTTTATTTAACAATTTAACCAAAAAACTCTTCGCGCTGATACTTATCAAGGGTTGGTTGACCACTTACAACAAAGAGCAAACGACACAAACAGCACTGTTGGAAAAATGGTAATTCTTCCATCGTCATTCACAGGATCTCCCCGTAATATGCTACCACACTATCAAGATTCAATGTCAATTGTTAGAAAGTTTCGTAAACCAGATTTATTTGTAACTATGACATTTAATCCAAACTGGGCTGAAATCCGGGAAAATTTATTGCCTGGTCAAACACGATCTGATCGGCCTGATGTTGTTGACAATTATATTTCTGCGGAAATTCCAAATCCCGATACAAATTTAGAACTTCTTAATATTGTTTTAAAAAACATGATACACGGTCCATGTGGAGATTGGTGTAGAGATGATAAAGGTAAATGCAGCAAGCATTTCACAAAAATGTTTCAGGATGAGACAACGAGGAATGAAAACGGGTATCCGACCTATCGTCGGAGAGACACCGGTACTTATAATCGACAAAAACCAGGGATGATAGACAATCAATATGTTGTCCCTTACAATGCGAAATTATTGAAATAATTCAACTGTCATATTATTGTTGAAATAGTGTCTACTATTAGGTCCGTGAAATATTTATCCAAATATATCTACAAAGGGCATGATGCTGCTGCTGTTGTACTTACTGTCGCTGGAAACAATAAAAACGTCATTCATCAAGATGAAATTAGAAATTTCTTAGAAACCCGATACGTCAGTCCTGTTGAAGCATGTGATCGTATCTACGGGAGATCGTTGCAACATAAAAGTCATGCAATTATACGATTACCAGTATATTTGCCTAATCAGCAAAGTGTAAATATTGATGATGCTCAAAGTAAAAATGCTATGAGAGCTGTGTTGGAAAAAGAAACGATGTTGATCAATTATTTCAATCTAAATCAACTTGACCAGGATGCGAAGAAATATACATATTCCGAAATTCCATCTCACTTCGTATTCAAAAAGCAGAGTGGATCAAACACATACAGTTGGAAGGAACGTCAAGCAAACTTCAAAGTTATTGGAATGTATTTTGTCAATGTCGAATGTATTTTGTCAGTCCGTCCCAAATAGAACTATTCCATCTTCAATTATTATTAAGAGTTAAAGGGGCGACGAGTTTTGAAGACTTCAGAACAGTTGATGGACAAACTTACGATACTTTCCAAAGTACATGCTTAGCATTAGGTCTAATCGAGGATGATGCAGAATGGGATCGCGTGATCACAGAAGGAGAAGTTTGGATGATGCCGCCACAATTACGACGTTTATTTGTACGTATTTTAATATACTGCCAGCCTATCCATCCAGAAGAACTATGGAATAAATTTAAAGATCCTATGGCACACGATTTTCAGAGGAATCATAGTATATCTGAAGCACATAGAAGAGCATATGTTCAGATAAATACCTATCTCAATTATGAAAGAATAGATCTTAGTTTCTTTCCAACGATGTCACAATTAACAGAAATTGACAACAATGTTCAACTTCAAGATGACAAAGAGGTATCGCTTACTCATCATGAACAAGTCGGTAAGGTTCAATACAACACATTGAACCCAACACAAAAAGATGTTGTTAACAGAATCTTAAATGTTGCATTGTCAAGTGAAGAAAGAGATTCTACTTCATGTTTTTATATCGATGGACCAGGTGGCTCAGGAAAAACATATATTTATACTACCGCATACCATTTATTGAAATCGAAGGGGGAAAAAATATGTACAATGGCATTCACAGGTATTGCTGCGATATTACTTCCTCATGGAAAAACTGGACATAAGACTTTCGGTATGCCAGTTCCACTGTTCTCCGATTCCGTTTCAAATATAAAAATCCAATCTAAAGATGCACAATACTTGCAACAAGTTGATGTCTTCATTTGGGACGAAGCTCCAATGGCCCCTAGGTATGCTTTGGAATTGATAGATCGAACGCTACGTGATTTTGTGAATGTTGATTTGCCATTTGGTGGAAAAATCATGATTTTAGGAGGAGATTTTAGACAATTATTGCCTGTGAAAATTCATGCAACTCGCAGCGAATTGGTGAACTTATCGATTAAATTTAGCTCTCTTTGGAAACATTTTTTCGTATTCCCATTGACAGAAAATATGTGTACTCTGCATGGGCAAAAAGAATTCACTAGGTATTTAGTGCCCGTTGGAGATGGCATTTTGAATAACAATGACAATTCCTTACTAGCACCAGAACAATGTTTAGCTCCCAGAACTGATGGTATCGTGCAAACAATGTTTCATAAGATTATACAAGAACGAAGATTTGGAGATATAGCGAAGACAGCTATATTATCAGCACGAAATGTTGATGTCGAAGAAATCAATTCCAGAGTAGTTGAGCTATTAGATAAAAATACAGAGCGACTTTATACCAGTGTCGATAGTGTTGAAAACTGTGATAATGGGGATATCACCGACGCAATACTGCCAGAATATTTGAATACATTGAATCCACCAAATATTCCACCGCATGAATTACGATTAAGAAATAATTGCATTGTTATGCTGATTCGTAGCCTCAGTATTGATGAAGGTCTTTGTAACGGGACGCGCTTGCAATTAATAGAGCTTGCAAAGAATCTTTTGCGATGCCGAATTCTACCAGGTGATAAAGCAGGAGAAATTGTGTTCATTCATCGTATCATACTGTCTTGCGAAGATGTTTATTCATTTACTTTCAAACGACGACAATTTTCAATCAAATTGGCATTTGCAATGACTATTAACAAAAGTCAGGGACAAACTTTCGATAACATCGGAGTAGACCTTCGTAAAGATGTATTTAATCATGGATAATTGTACGTGGCGTTTTCGCGAGTTAGGTCTTGTCAATCATTACGAATTTTCTTAGGAGAACAACGCTAAGACAACTTTGTTAAAAATTATGTGTTCACAGAACTGTTTAAATAGATTCTACTTTGAATACGATACATACAGCAATATCATTCAATTTCTTTCATTACTACTACACTATTTTTTCTCATGATTTTTCAACATACTTTCAAAAGCATCTTAAATAATTGAAAAACATTAACCATTTGGTCTAATTCTCGAAACCGTGATTAATTGGAATAAGTGAAATTAATTTACAAGAAAAATTAGTATATTTATTTATATAATGATTGATTAATTGCCTTCTCGTTGGCTTCTTCTTTTCTTTGTTGAAATTGAATATTTTGCATTGATTACAAAAAAAAACCTAAAAAATCTTTCTTCTTTCATATGCCTTATAGTTACAAAGGTCTAGGTAATAAACAATTTCAGAATCAATCAGCGATTTATCTGATGAAATTATTTAATCCAGTCATTTTCCTGGTGTACTAGGAGCTTAGTGTTAGAGAACGCCTAGAATGGTCCTCGAGTTGAACAGACCTACACACAGTGAGAAAAATCAAGAATTTACTGTTCATTATCCACTACAGCCCATACTTCTTGACGGCTTTTGATGTTTTTTTCAATGATCAGGATTAAATCTTGTAGAATGACTTGAGACCCGATTCTTCAAAATTGGACGTTTTAGGAATATTACTTTTTTCACGAAGAAAAGTCTTAAGAGAAGTAGCTATCTATCAGAATTATTGCAGCTACACTTTAGAAACATAAGTGTTCGGTTTTAGAATTAAGCCAGTTGTTATAAACAATTTATACAAAATATTATTTTCACAAGGTGCTGAACCGCAACAGAAAACTTCATCTTGAATAAAAATACCTAATATCTAGTAGGAGTAGTGGATAGAATGGAAAATAACCATTAGTTAACAATTACCATTATGATACATATTCTAATAAACAAATTTTGTTTTTTTAAGTATTATCTTTCTCATCAAGCAACTTTTAAATAATTTCCTAATTATAATAAATAGCTGCAGAAAAACATAAGCCTTAAATATGTGTATTGCGAATAAGAATATTATAAGCATATTTAAAAATTAAGCGTTTTCATCGGGAAAAAACTATTTTCTCTGCCAAATAATATTGTAGCTATCTCAGTGGTTATATTTCATCAAGAAAATGTGGCATCAGCTCGCAAATGTTATCGTTAATGACAATATTTTGAATAAACAGTCATCGGTAGCAATTTGACGCCTAAATAAGCGGTTTTGTAATAATGATTATTCTAATGCATCTTGATAGTAGTAATTCTCAATTAATTTTATTATTAAATAATAATAGAAAATTGTAAGTTTTATGGACAAAATATTTAGGAAAAATTATTTTGCTATATTATTTTGCTATACTATAATATTCTATGGCAAAAATTTCTTCCTTCTATAAATCTCATTGGATCAGGTGAGGTGTATCTTTAAGTTTATGAATTCTCCTCAATTCTCAGGCAAAGAGAATTATTATATCTTCTTCTGAATTAAGTCATCCATTGTTGCTAATCGAGAATGCTGGCATGGCACAATATTACTTGAAAAGTGAATATACTAAACTTGGACGTTATTGACTTATAACAATTTAAAATAATGCACTTTTGCCTAATGCTGTTCTTGCATTATAACTTTTTCCTGATCGAAAACGCTAAATTTTTTTATTTTTTTATAATATTTTCATTACTAATGCAAATATTCAACGTTTATACATTTATGCAGCTACTGATTATAATTTAGAATTAATTTTAAAGTTTTTTTATTAGAAAAACATTACTTTAAACAAAAATATAATTTGCTTATTAGAATATTTATAATAATGGTAATTGTTAACTAATGTTGATTCTTATATTTAGGCTTCTTTAATAAAGATATAGAGTTTTGTTGCAGTTAAGCACCTTATGAATATTATTATTTATATAAATTGCTTATAACAATTCGCTCATATCTTAAATTGAGTATTGATGTTCCTGAAGTATATCTGCAATAATTCTCATGGATAATAACTTCTCTTAAGTCTTTCCTTCGGAATAAAAATAATATTCGTAAAATGTCCAATTTTGACTTTCTATTTGTTTGAATAGTAAATTTCACCTAGTGAAATAAAAATGTCGAGCCTGAAGTCCTGCAGAATTTATTTCTAAGCATTTAATAAAAACATCAAATTCGGTCAAGAATTGTGGGCTGTAGTGGATTATGAACAGTAAATTCCCGATTCCTCCCACTGTGCTAGGGTCGTCTAGTACTCGGAATGCACTAATTTTATTATGTGCTTACCAACTCCTAGATATCCACTCGGAAAGCCACTGCGTATAGTTACTGATGAAAACTTGAGAGATCATGTAGTTTTTTAGAGTTGTTAGTTGATCGACCAACAGCTCGGAATAAAACATTTAAAGGTGACGGTCAGTTTGAACATATGTAATCAGTACGTATGGGTATACGTGTTGTACTTGGAACGAGGGGCTACTGATTAATAAATCTTAGATTGCTGCGCGGGAAATCTTCAGAGAGATCTTGGACGAACTCTGGCAAATGTCTCCGCAATCTAGCATTCGTGAGAAATCTTGACAATCTTTGGCTAAGTGTGGACAGAGTTTAGGTGGCGTGGAGCATTCCGACATACGCTCCTATGCGTAAAATGAACAACCGACTGAATCCAAAAGCCGACGAGTTTAGCAGAGTTGGTAGATTTCCACGTGAGTTCTGATCGTCAGCAGGGTTCCAGAATCTAGAAACTCCTGGCAAGCTCAACGAAATCTTGGAAATCTCTATAAGAATTCAATACAGATTGCCGCACTTATAGTCTTAAGATTTTCAGACTTCATAATGAGTAGCCCCTCGACTTGGAATAATAGAGAATATTGCACACTCTCCATCTTTAAATTTGAAGTTGTTTTCTTTGTGCTGTAACGTACCCTGCAAGAATAATTCTCTCTATATAATACTTGTAACCCACGACAAGAATGATTAATACAATGTACACCAGCATTTATTACGCATCTGCGCATGTACTTCTTGACCAGCCATGTAGTATGTATGACCAGTGGAAAGTTCTAGAAGCAATAATGGATACTGTAATTTATAACCCGCCCGCTCCGGTCGGTTCACCAGTTCTTGTCAGCCGCTACACCAAGTCTCACTGTGGTCCACAAAGTATTGATCCACACTCCTGCAATGAGTCTACGATTGGACAAAGAAGTTTCGAATCAAGAAGAGTAGATTATAAGAGGTAGTCAAAAATTGTATGTAATAATAATCTATGACGAACGGTAAACCGAAGTTTAACAACAATCATTATTTCTTAGGCTTGCGTTCATACACATGCTTATGCTGTTCTTGTTACGTCCCGCGACGCACTTGTATGTTGTTATATTTATTTATATATTTGCAGGATTATACTCATAATAGTATATTACATCATAAGTAGGGTTAGGCACGTCTTCATCGCAGGGAGGTCAACGTTCAGAGGGCGAGTAGTAAAACCATGGCCGAAGGCCATGGTTTTTCCAGTCGTCCTGCGAGCATTGAATTCCCCGCGTAAAAACGTTTATAACCCTACGAGTGATGCAAGATATTTTATTCGAAACCACCATGTTATGAGCCTGTAGAGTCCCTAGAAAATTGAGCGTTTAGATAGCGCCTTACCGAAATGAGGCGAGAACGTCCTATAAAGTGAATGTGTTTTGGTCCGAATATTCTTCTGTTTTATTTTCTCCATTTATCAAATTTTTTGATGGCCAGCTCATATTTATCCTTTCCATGATGTTGAGTGTAAAGAGATTTACAATTATAAGTGCAACGTCATTGCAGGTAAGATTTCACGGATTCTATTGTGTTAAATGAAAACATTTGGTTGATATGGGAATCAGCTGTTTGGGAAGCCATTTGTGGATCTAATAAACCGTCAGTGCGGCGGCGTTTTGAACTAATAATCCGTCAGTAGCTGATACTATTCGGTAAAGGTCTATCTAAACGCTCACTTTTCTGGGCCGTAATAGGCTCATAACATGGTGGTTTCGAATAAATACTTAAACTTTTTATGAAAATGAATTAAATTGTTTTTAGGACGAAGTATAATTGGAAAGAATAGTCGTATATAATAATTTTATTTTATTTCTTTACGCATTAACTAAAATTCGACTGTGTTCTCCAGGAGTTCTGGACAAACAGATTTTTAAGGGGAGACATAATTTGACGAGTTTACGTTTACACTGACGTCTGTTTTTTGTTTTGTTTTTGGAGGGTCAACTGTCACCGATATTTAAAAATTCTTCGAAATCCTTGCACGTTATTGAAATGAATTGATGAAATGAATAAAGTTCCTGCGAGGAAATTTATTTGACAAGTATTAAAATATTGCAGAAATGCGTGAAATTTTTGAAAATTTGAAATTTTCTGAAATTTGTAATTGTAAAACCCTTGAAAATAAACACAGAAGAAGCTGAAGGGATTAAATAACAAATTGTTTTATCGTAATTTGATCAATTATATTTAAAAGAGCCCCCCTCCCCGCACCCTTCCCAAAAAGCCAAATAGTTCAATTTTCAATGGTATTATCAAGATTGCAATATCACTCAAAGTTTAAAAAATACTGTAACTTCATTACTTCACTATAAAATTTAATAATAATTAGTAAAATTAACTCATATTTGGCGAAGATGTTTAGTTTTTTCGGTTCTCCGGTTAAACGCTAAGCTTCGCGGTTTAAACTTTGTATGAAAATGAATTAAATTGTTTTTATGAAGAAATATAATTTGAGAAAATAGTCGTACATAAGAATTTTATTTTATTTATTTACGCGTTAAACAAAATTCGACTGTGTTCACCGAGAGTTGCGGAGAAACTTAGTTTTAAAGGGAGAAAGAATTTGACGACTGTCCATTTACATTGGCGACTGTTTTTTGTTTTGTTTTCGAAGGATCAACTGTCATAGATATTCGAAAATCCTTTGGAATCCTTCCAAGATGATGAAATAATTTGCAAATTCGTTAGAATCATTTTAAAATAACACAAAGTCTTGAAAATTCTTTTAGATTTTGGAAATATATTCATATATTTGAGAATCTCTGAAATACTGCGAAATCGCTGAGTTCTTGCGAGGAAATTCATTTAACAAGTATTAAGATATTATAGAATTATGTGAAATTTTAAGAAATTTGAAATTTCCTGAAATTTGCAATTGTGAAGCCCTCGAAAATAAACGCAGATGAAGCTAAAGGGGCTAAACAACAAAGTGCGTTATCGTAATTTAATGTATGATATAAAAAAGTGTGCAGACCCCACACCCTTTACGAAAAGCAATTTTTAATGATATCGTCACAACTGCAATGTCATTTAAAGTGTAAAAAATACTAAAATTTCATTATTTCACTATAAAATTTAATAATAATTGGTAAAATTAACTCATATTTGACGAAGAAGTTCAATTTCCTCGGTTTCCATGTTACACTCTTAGCTTCGACGTTTAAACATTTTCTGAAATTGAATTAAATTGTCTTTATGAAGAAATATAATTTCAAAGAATAGTCGTACATAAGAATTTCATTTTATTTTGAAAGGCATCAAATGAAATTCGACTGTGTTCATCGAGTGCCAGAGAAACTGACTTTTAAAGGAAGACATAATTTGACCAGTTTACACTTACACTGGCGCCTGTTTTTTGTTTTGTTTTCGAAGGGTCAGCTGTCATAGATATTTGAAAATTCTTCGAAATCCTTGCAAGTTATTGAAATGAATTACAAGTTCGTCAGAATCGTTTTAAAACACTCCAAAATCTTGAGAATTTCTTTACATTGTGGAAATACATTTATATATTTGAGAATCTTTCAAATACTATGAAATTGCAATTTAATTTATGATATAAAGGAGAGTACAGTCCCCTCCGCCCACCCTTCACGAAAAGAAAAATAGTTCAATTTTCAATGATATCGTCACAACTTCAATGTCACTTAAAGTTTAAAAAATACTAAAATTTCATTATTTTGCTATAAAATTTAATAATTAAGAGTTGAAAAATTGTTTTCGAATTAAATTTTTTTAATTTGTAATTTCATTTTATAATCATCTCACTTTTTTGAAAACACAACATTCATTTGCATAACTAATATATAAATAACAAATAGTGTAAACAACGTAATAACATATCAAATGCAAAATCGAAATCGCTATTTTAAGATGAGACAAACGCTCCGAGAAATTGAAAATTAAATATCGTGATATCACAGTAGTATGGTAGATTTTTTTGGTTAAAAATCTGAAAAAATTAAAAAAGTAATTTTTTTTCATTAAATGATGGTAGTTTCTACAAATATCAATGCGAAAAGGCTGAAAAAATTATGAATACGTTAGAATTAGAAATTAATTTGAACTAAAATTTTATTACAAATTATTTTTTAATTATTTATCAAAAAATAATATTTCGAAGAAAATGCATTATTCTACTGACCAATTTTTTTTCAAAATAATACAATATTTGAACCTAGCTGGCTTAATCAAGTACGATCAAGATCATTTTTGTTGTCATAAGAAATCAAAAATATCATAACCAAAAAATTGCATAGTAGAAACAATGTATAACTAGCTGTGAATACGGTTTCGAGTGTTTCCACTTTTTTGTATTTATATTTATATGGTGCTCATTTCACGAGCACTTTGCTTCCCGTTAGCAAATTTA
>JAWWEA010021002.1:0-10802 GCA_035222095.1 Andricus quercuspetiolicola | reverse complement strand
AGAGCGGAACGGAGGAGGCGCATATATGTGCCTTCAAGTTTTGAGAGACGGTTTGGGGTAGCAGAGCCCCAGACAGGGATTGCGTAGGTGCAGACGCTCCTAATTATGGCGTTGAAGGCTCGGATTTTGGTGGCTCGAGAAACTATGGGGTTATTGAAGAAGGGTTTAAGTGAGGTAAAGGCCCCGTTGGCCTTGTTGCGGGTGGCTTGGATTTGTTTGGACCAGGTGAGACGTTTGTCAAAAATCACGCCGAGATATTTTGCAGAGAAACTCCAGTTAATTGGAAGAGAGTCAACAATGAGTTTAGGGGGGTTGCGCCGGCGACGCGAGAAAAAGACGGCTTCAGATTTGGATTTGTTTATTTCAAATCTCCATGTGTGGTACCATTTTAGGACGATTGGTATAAATCTGTTCAATCGAGAGGAGCAATGACTGATGACCTTGGATGTATCGAGGAAACCGACATCATCGGCATATTGGGCCGTGAGGATTTTTTCATCGACGGGAATGTCGTAAAAGAACACGTTGAAGAGGGAAGGAGAGAGTTTGGAGCCCTGAGGGACACCGGAGGTGATAAGTAGGGGATCCGATAAGGATTTTCCAACGCGAGCTCTAAAGCTTCTGTTTGAGAGGAAGGATTTGATTAAAGCAATGAGATAGTGAGGAAAATTTAACTTGATGAGTTTATAGATGAGACCATCATGCCAGACTCTATCAAAGGCTTGCTTACAATCCAGAAGAAGCATGGAGGTGTGCCTGCCTTTGTTGAGGTTTTCGGCAATGTACTCGGAGACACGAAGAAGCTGATGAGCTGTTCCATGACGTTTACGAAACCCGTGCTGGAAGTCAGGAAGAAAGTTGTTTTGCGAAACAAAGTCATCAAAACGAGAAAGAATGATGTTTTCGGCTAGTTTACTGAGAGTACAGAGAAGACTGATAGGTCGGAAGCTGGATGCTGAGCTGAGAGGTTTGCCTGGTTTTGGAAGGAAGATTACAATAGCTTCTTTCCAGGCTGAGGGAAAGTATTGTAAACGCATCATTGCATTTACAATGTTGCAAATAGCCACGATGTGCTTGCGGGGAAGAGTTTTCAAAACATTGTTGCTAATGGAGTCATTTCCGGGAGCTTTACGGTTTCTCAAGGCGCGGATACTGTCAGAGACTTCTTTGGGAGAGGTGGGAATAAAGTCTGTGTCTGTGAAAGTGAAATCTTGAGCAGTCCTGGAGACGTAATCGTGAAAGTCAGCAAATTTGTCGTGGCTGGGAAAGGGGGAGCATTGATCTCTAAGTGAGTCTGCGAAGATTTTTGCTTTTTCCTCATCGAGAGAGAATGATTGACCGTCTTTGGCTAGAGGAGGAAGGTAAGATTTCCTATTGCGGAGAGATTTGATGACTTTCCAGCATCTTTTGGGATACAATTCGGCTTCAGCTATGTAGGAGTCGAATGAAGAAGTGTCAACAGTATGAAGAGTAGTTTTTAGTTTCTTTTGAAGGGAGTTGAGACGCTGGCGCTGTTTAGGATTCCGGTAGGACTGCCAATGTTTGCGTGCTTGGTTTTTCTTGCGAATAAGAACGCGAGTGTGGGGTAAAAGTTTCGGTTTGCAAGCAAGCGTGCAATTTGTTGAGGTGGCGAGTTGGACAGAGTTTTGGATGTCTTTCGTCAGGGCTGCAACAGCTGCATCCAAGTCGGAAGTCGATTGGATTTGACAGCATTTGAGAGAGGAAGTTTCGAGAATGTATTTGAGATGGAGATAATCGATTTTTGATTCTGTGGGGGGTGAGAGGACAGGAGAACCCGACAACTCCAGGAGTACTGGGTTGTGATCAGAACTAAGCTCTGAAAGAGATCGGGGGTCATTGTCCAGGGCTATATTCTTTGTTAAGAAGATGTCAAGGATGTCGGGTTGAGTGTCGATCCAGTCGTTCTCTGGTAATTATAGCGGTCCCGTTCTCGCGGAATCTCATATCCCCACTTTCAAAGTGGTTGCGCACGCAACCGCACCTGTTTCACGCAGCCATGCACGTGACCTATATAACTCTTTCGCCCAGGAATTTGCAAGAGTCACTCAGTGGCGTATATGTTTTATTTCTCGCCCGATCTTAATATATTTTTGAATGTGATTTGTACAATTATATTGAACCGTTCAAGATGCAATTACTTAGTTGAAAATTCGTCTTTTTGAGTAAAAAATTAATCTTGTTTGTTAAAAATTCATCTTTTTGGATGAGGATTCAACTATTTTGTTAAAAATTCTTCTTTTTTTATTGAATTCAATAGGTTGAAAATTTGTTTTCTTTTATAAAAAATTAATTTTTCGGAAAATTTAACTATTTAATGTTTGGTTGGAAATTCATAATCTTTGTAGAAAATTGATATTTTCTACTTGAAATTGAACTATTTGGTTGAAAATTAAACAAATTATTTGAATATTCAACTATTTGGTAGAAAATTGACCTTTTTTGTAGAATAATCAACTGTTTGGTTGAAAGTTCATGTATTTTGTTGAAAATTCGCCATTTTGTAGAAAAGTCATCTTTATTGGTTTAGTTTTTGTAGTTTTGTTCTACAAATCGTATTTAATAGACAAATTCCAAAGTTTCATATATTTATTTAATAATTAATAATTGTTTAAACAACTTTTTATTTGTTTATCCAACTTTTTTACATTTTATCGCAAATTATCCATATTCTCATAATAACATGAATAATTCTGAAATCATTCTTTATCATCGAAATGTAACTTTTGACTGAAGTAGAGGAGAGAAATGTACTTTTTTGACAATTTTTCAACAAAGAGCCGCATAACGTAATGTTCAAAACAAATTAAAATTCTAAACAATTTTTTCTACTATGTATTTGTATAATATATCCACCTGCAATGCTTCTAATAAATCTTTTCAACTAAAATATATTATAAGCATTAATATTCATCCATCTCCATTTCCTCTTACAGAATTAAGTTCGCAATCCGACCGTCCGCCTCGTGGTAGGCCAACTGATGGGCCTTCTTCTTCTGGCAGATCTCTTTCTTTTCCAGATCCTGCTCTTCCTGACAGAATTTGTGATAGTCGCGGAATTTTTCCTATTACTTGGTATCGTTGGCACAAACAATTTAACATACATAGTTTTCCTCTCCATAAAGTTAAAGTGAAAACAAATAGCGACCCTTCGGGCTTCAAATTCGTACAACCATATATTCCACGTATTACACTGGGAAATATATATGATGACGTCTTTGGAATTTTCAGTCAACCTAGAGGGCGTCATTTCTTTAGAATATATGATAGAAATAATAAACCGGCGGTAATGAACATGGGTACAGGGGTCGTTAGGGCACTTGAGGGTGACGAGCGCCGCGCTTTGGACGTAAAATATGGGGAAGATGAACCCTCGATAAACGAAAGGGAGACATCTATATAGTCCGGGCACGTTTTACTAAAAGAAAGAATAAAATTGGGCTATTTCATAGTCACTTTCTGTGCTAAACAAGTAGACTACCTGAAATGGATACCCAGTAAAAAATGATGTTTGAATTATCTATTGGAAGTGGAAAGCAGGCAAACCCTATATATTTTTGCAGCTGCAAAATCATCCAGTAATATGTTTTTCCATTTTCGATTTCACTTCTTAGACTCATGTTTTGGGTATGCAATTCATATACACTTTTTCGGCACTGATTGTGTTTCTTCAATAACCTTATACGAAGCAATCTGTTCACGGTTTATTTTTATTATTAACTCTTAAGATACTTTTTCACTGTTCCTTTCTGTGAAGCAACTGTCAACGTGGATTAGAATAAACTTTATCTCAGGCCCGTAAGGCCTATAATATGCCATTTAGCCTTAAGAGAATTTTAATAATTGTACTCGTTAGTATATTAGATTAAACAGGCCGAAACGCGCGAGCTGTAGGGTCAGTCAGCCATCAACGCAGTAAGCGAACCCCTCTTCGCTGAGAGCGTCAAACCACGTGAGCCAGTGCCACGAATCTCAGCCGCCATCTGACTCCACTACGGTAACCAACGCCTTCACTGGGCAACCGGGAGTAGGGACAAGACGTAATAAGGCCGTACAGGACCTGAGAACGGAACTCATCCGCCAGCTAGTCCACGGTGAACCCACTCCCACAGGCAAAGTGGCGAAAGAAAAATAGTAATTGCTACCACCCCTAGGTGGCACTCATGTACCATCAAAATGTGTTATTCAGCATTAGTAATGACGTTCTATGTCAGCACATGTCAGCGTCAAACTTGGTGCAAAGCGTAAAACGTCAAATCAACAAATATTTCCGCCAATGATATTCTCCTACTAATCCACAGATACATTTTCACTAGCCGACATGTCTAGTGATTCGACGTTTTGCGTTTTACGCCCACTTTGACTCTCCTATGAGAATCTATCCTAAAAGTAAACCTAATCTAAATAAACATTTTAGCAAGGGGGGGGGGTCTTTGCCGTGAACTATAGTTCTGGCGTCGTCCTCTAGGCGTCGCTGATTCGCCTTGCCACAATCTCTAAGTACCCCACGAAATACATTGGAGTGGGCATACCGTGAGCTAGTGTGACGAGTTACTGGGTATGCAGTCCATATCAACTTTCTCGGCACTGATAGTGTTTCTGCAATAACCTAATACAAATCACTCTGTTCACGGTTTATTTTTATTATCAACTCCTAATATATTTCTTCACTTTTTCTTCCTGTAAAGCAATTATCAAGTGGATTACGATAAACTTCACCTCACGCTCGTAAGCATGAAAATATATACGACTCAATTGAAGTTTATTGTAATCAACGTTGATAATTGCTTTACAGAAAGGAAGAGTGACGATTTAAATTAAGAGTTAATAATAAAAATGAATCGCGAACAGAGTGCCATCGGTCAGTAACTGTTCTCAGGAGTTTTGAGCTTTTGCAGTTTTCAATTCTCCAGAAAATTTTTCAGGCTAATGCCAGCGCTTTTGATGAAAATACCGGCTGCAGATGGTAGTAATTTAGATAAGATTGTATTTTAGACGTGTAGATAAAAAATAAATAAAAATGTAATAAAGACTCAGCTTTCCGAACCACTGTACCATGTCTGCTTCAGATTCCATACCATCCTATTACATCCTATTATCACAATCGTTGTTGTTGAAAGCCGTATTGGTTTTTCATTACTTGAAGTTGTTTTATATCTTAAATTTAGAATTTTGGAAAAATTAAATCTATAAAAATGCCTTTTAGTAAGAAAAATCGTAGAAAAGCATTGCATTTCAAAGGAGACTTAAAATTTCTAAATGTTTGAGGAAATGGGTATTTATAATAAAAAATATTAGATTTCAAAGATTAAAAATTGTCAAAAATTTACGTTCTTCAGTTTTTTTTTAGAGATTTTTGCCGGAATTTGACATTTTTAAATAAAAGTCTTTAGATTTCTAAATTAAGTTTCATTTTGGATGGTTAAATGTTGATAGATTTGTAGGGGCCATTGTCAGTATTTCCATGCTAAACTTTATCTATCAGCTCTACTGACAAGAAGGGTCCCACTTTATCGAAATCAATTTTTTGTTTCGCGAATTAATTAAAACCCGTGAAAAAGTAAGTTCTAAAAAATTCACTGTGGGTTGTGTTCGAACCAACAACCTTCTCATTGATTCTTTATTGTTTAGAATTTACTTTCGCGCGGTTTTTAATTAATTCGCGAAAGTTAAATTAATTCGCGCAGTGGAACTCCAACTTACATCAAACACCCGCTTGCCACCAACTCGCGTACTGGAACTTCAGAGTTCATCAACCACCCACCTCTCCGCGTACTGAACTCTCAGCACGCAGCAACCACGCACTTCCCATTTCAGCGCGTACTGGAATACTCTGCACGCATCCACCACCCGCTTCCCACCTCTTCGCGCACTGGAACTTCAGCACGCATCAACCATCGACTTTTCCACCTCCCCGCGTACTTGAAGTCAAGCACACATCAACCACCCCTTCCCACCAACTCGCGTACTGAAACTTCAGAGCGCATTAACCACCTACCTCTCAGCTTACTGAACTCTCAGCACGCAGCAACCACCCATTTTCAACCTCATCGCGTACTGAAACTCCCAGTCCACATTAAGCAACCCCTCCCCACTTCTTCGCACACTGGAACTCCAGCACTCATCAATCACCCACTTTTTCACCTCCCAGCAGAGCGGATCAACCAACCTCCTACCTCACCGTGTACTGAAACCTTCAAGGATTTAATTTTTCAACCAAAAGAAAAGAATTTTTTACCAAAAGAGATGAATTTTCAACCATGAAAGATGATTCTTCAACAAAATAGTTGCATTTTTAACAACGTATTTGAAATTCTGATATACGAAGGGGAATTTTCAACCAAACAGTTGAATTTTCCAACAAAATGGATTAATCTTCAAGCCAAAAACACGAATTTTTCAAAAGACAGTTGAATTTTCCAATAAATGTGACTTTTCTACCAAAATCGTTGAATTTTCATCCTACAAACGGGAATTTTCTACTAAATAGTTGAATTTTCAACTGTGCAAAGAAAAATTATTAACCACATGCATTTACAACTAAATACTTGAACTTTCAAGCGAAAGGGCTGAATTTTCAAATTACAAAGATGAATTTTCAAGTAATGGGTCAAAATCTTGCACAAAGAAGATTAAACTTCACATAAAACAGGTGCATTCTGAAACAAATAATCAAGTTTTCAATCCAGAAAGGCGAAGTTTTTAGGAACAATTCCAAAGTTGAATTTTCAATCCAAAGGCATGCATTTTCTATCCAAAAAGATGAATGTTTAAAAAAAGAGTAAAAGATTCGTTTCCAACAATAAATATAATAGTTCATATTTTAGCCAAAAAAGAAAAATTAACCAAGAAGTTGAAATTTTTACCATAGTAATAGAAATTTCGACCTTGCGAAGCCTCTAAGAGACCATTGAACTTTCTTCTGAAGATCCAAACGCTATCCATTTTTTAAATACTCTCTTCAAAAAGTATTCGGGAAGACAGTTCCAGGTCCAAAATATCCAATGAGGTCCATTTCAGAGACCAACAAATATACCCCATGGTAATTCAACACTTTGCAACCAACAAAAAAAGATCAACCCTAGGACTTTTCACGAAATAAATCCAAAGTGTCTCCATGTAAAACAGCAATGACATTAGGAAATTGAAAATAGTTATAGAGATCACCCTTAGAAAACTCCAAGTTTTGTTCTCGGACTCATAATAGTATTCAACAGCCCCAAAAAACCACCCATAGTACTTTTGAAGAAACAATTCCATAAGATATCCATGTGCAATAACTGTAACATTTTTACTTTGAAAACAGCCACCCAAGTTACATTCAGGAAACTCCACGATATTTTCTCGACCCCATGCTAATATTCAGCTGTCCCCAAAAGCCACTCCTAATACTTTTAACGAAACAATTCCAAAGAGTTTCCATGCTGAACACCTAGAAAATTTTTATATTGAAAATCGGCACACAAGTTACCTTCAGAAAACTCCGGGTTATATTTTCGGCCCCATAATATTATTCAGGAGACCCACAAAGACACCCTTAACACTTTTAACGAAACAATCCCAAAGTTCCTCTGTGCAAAAAAACAAAATTTAAAAATTAAAAATTTTGAAACGATTCACCTCTAGAAAACTCCAAATTATGCTCGTGACCTCATACTAATATTTAGCAAACCCCAAACACCATCCCTAGCACTTTTAACAAAGGAATTCCAAAGCGTCTCCATGCAAAGCAACCATAAATTTAAAAATTAAGAATATCCATACGAGTCAACTTCAGAAAACTTCATGTTATGTTCCAAACCCCATGATAGTATTCAGAAGATTCTTAAGAAAATAGATACCACTACGTGGTTACTTGGAGATAACCTAAAGTCAGTCATTGAAAGTTCGAAGGCAGTGGAAAAGGTCACGAAGGAATTAAAAACAAACAACCCAAGAACACCTTTATAACAGAACCTCATTTCTTTAAACTAGAAGAGTTCACCCGCCAGACTTAAAAATTTCCAACAGCAACAACAGATTCAGACCATATCCAGCGAAGAAATATTACGCCCAGACCCAACCTCAGCAGAGCAGACGTTAAATACAGAACAGGTAAATACAGCAGCGGCTAGATTAAAGCGTTTTATAGATATTTGGTAACAAATAACTCAGGATGAGTTTGTTCTGAATTCTATCAGAGGGTATAAAATAAATCTAGAACATGAGGTGTATAAATCAGGAAACCCCTATTTCTGGTTATAATAAGCAACTAGATAAAGCAGTAGATAATCTTTTAACTCGATGTTGAGTCTGTGAAGGTAGATATTGTCTATTGAAAACAGTACCTTTTACATGGGTCCCATGCGTGAACTACCTAAATAACATTATTAAAAAGTTTAGTGATTCATCTATAGATTTGCTTGCCTCCAGGATAAACACTAAATGTAAGAAATACTGTTCTTGGGAAAGGGATCTAGAGGTTTGCACTATCAACGTGTTAAGAATTAACTGGAAAGATGAGTTTTTGGTATGCTTTTCCACTTTTTTCTTCAATTGCCAGAGTTTTAAGACTCGATAGATATTCTAGTAGTTCCTTTCTGGTCAGTCCAACCTTGGTTTCCAGTGTTCAGAGAACTCCTCATCTCCAGAACAGTTGTGCTCCAACCATATACTAAACTTTTACTTTCGCCTCGCAGGGAAATTATACATCCACTAGCATCGAATCTTATCTTAGAGGATATGATGTCATCCACATCAGTTAATAGGTCAAAACAATACAATACTGCCTTAAAATTCTGGTGATCATTTTGTAAACAATATCTGCATAACCCATATTTTGCAGACGAAAGGTTGTTCTCAACTGACTGACAAAGAAGTTCAAAGAGGGTGCTGCGTATGGCACTTTGAATTCCATAAGATCCGCGATAGCTTTGATAAATAATGTAGACACTTCACAGAGCGCATTGTTAACTTGCTTTTTTAAGAGTATATTTAGATTGTGGCCTACAACCCCTAGATATAATACAACTTGGGACGTAGAGATAGTTTTAAAGAAACTTGAAGAGTGGAGCCCAACAGAGTCACTAGATTTAGAAAAATAAACGTTAAAGCTAGTCATGCTTTTCACCGTAGGCTCAGAGTTTTAGGTTCAGTCATTAGTTCTAACCAAATTGGATAACATAATATCTTCAAAAAACGGAGTAGAAATCAGGATAGATGATTTAGTCAGGACTTCTAGGCCAGGATCGGTTCAAACGTACGCTTTCTTTCCATTTTTCATGAATACAAAACTTTGCATAGCGAAATTCTTTTGCACTATATAGAGGTTACTGCGAAACTCAGGGGAGAAGTCAATCATTTATTATTACCTTTTAAAAGACCCCATAAGGAGGTGGGTTCCCAACCATTAGTATATGGATTAGGACTGTATTGAGGCTACAAATAGAAACGTCAAGGAGGCCGACAATAATTTTGCGCAGATGATTTTGTTCTCGAAATAAGTTTATTTATTCATTCCCCTGTTTAGATAGCAAAATTCCAAATATTGTTAAAGTTTAAAGGAAACAATTTTACAATAATACCCTGTAATGTTTTAAATGTAAGACTCTAACGATATGGCTATACTAGCGAGATCAAGAATTAGTTGGAAAAGATGTAATCTGAAGAAATTTGATCAAACAGAAAAAGGTATTCTCGCTCTAAACGTCTGCAAGTTATATATCTTCGAACAATTCATTCATATAATTATGATTGAACTTCACGGGTAAATTCGTTTAATCATTAATAATTCCTTGGATCAAGAAATTGATCTCATGAACAAAGAGTTAAAGTTCGGATCCGACAATCAAAGTTTAGATAGTAGATGAATAGATGATAATAAATTAATAATTTAATACAAAATCAAAAACCGCAAACACAAACGTGGAAATCATAAGGACATTCCCACCTACAAGCTGCCTATCCAAAGGGCTCAAAAAGTCACTGTCGCAGGTTTAGACTGGATTACAACAAAATTATTAGAAGTTTCAGAGGCATTCAACAAGATGCTTATAGTTTTGAGAACAACAGCTGAAGCGACAGTCGAAGCTGAAATCGGAAAACTTAAGAAATTAGAGGTAAAATAGTTTAGACGAAATTTGAAATAAACAAAATAATGATACTCCTTCACAAAAAGGTAATGGAAGTGATATACGTAATCAAAATTCTACAGAGTTATTAATACAAAATTATTTACACAGAAACGTAACAAACTAGTCAAAAGTTAGAGATGAAATTGGAGAGAACATTAGAGAATGAAAGATGTCATTAGAAGTTGAGAAAATTGCGTCAAAAATTAATATCAAACGAGATTTTAAACGACAACAATCGCAAATCTCAAGAATTCAGATAAAGAAACAATTCTTAGATGAAAAGGGATGGTTAGAGACATTATCATAAATCATTTAAATGAGAATTATCAGGAAAGAATATTAAATGTTAAAGAGGTTAAAATCATATTGCGTAAATTAAAAGAAATTAAAAGTGTACAACAAAATTTTACACAACATTATCGTAAATAATTTAGATGAGAATTATCATAAATGAATATTACATGTATAGTCCAGGCATTACGTCGAACTAATGAGTGAAATTCCAGAAAAAATTCTACTTGCAAGAAAACAAAATTATGAACAAATTTTTGTGGAAAAATAATCCGCTAACTTCTATTGGTTTCGAGTCATGATATATTGAAAAATCCCCATTTTTTTGGATTTTCAGCGAAAACCACTAAGTTTCCAAAAATACTGTGTATCTTTGCACCT